>JAQGAK010000307.1:0-97298 GCA_034696945.1 Lipothrix lubbocki
AACTAAGGCTGGGAAATCGCGAAAAACACGATAAAATTAAGCATTTATAATAAAGTATTCCCAGCTGGGTAAATTGTTATATTGCACATCCGAACATCCAAACCAATAAAATAAAATTTGAAATTTGCGAAAACGTAAAATGCGCGAAAAATGGTGTAAGAATGCGAAATCCTGCGAAATAGACAACATTTCCGCGAAATACTGCAAAATTTGAAGTCCAGCGACTTTTTTGGAAATTCGTTTCACAAATTCGATTTTAGCCAAACAATATGTAAATTCTTAAATTATTTTTATTTACTTTTGGCGTTAAAAAAATGTTGCAATTGAAAATAACAAAATTAACTCGGTAAAAATTGTGAAAATGTTGTTAAAAACCAACAAATCAAGCCAGAAAATTAAGAAACTGTGCATAAAAATTGCGACACACCGCAAAATTTTGTACCCGATTTCGCAAAATACCGCGAAATATAGACTAAAGTTTTGCAAAATTTTGAGGGTAAAAACGCGAAATGATCCCAACTCTAGATATAACAATAGTGTCTACACGTTGAGTCATAAAATATGAGGTAAAAAATTGTGTCAAACAACATGTAACTTTCTTATTTCCCGCATCTTCATGAGTGGTAATGCACTAGAGAACGTCAAATCCTTTTATAAAATAGAATCGGAAAAAATCGGTATAAAATAGGAATTCGAATTCGGATTCCGATCCTTCAATTGGAATTCGGATTCAAATTCGGATACTAAAATTCGAGAAATAGAAATTCCAATTCCAATTCGAATACCAAAATTTTTCCGATTCTTTTCCGATTCCGATACCGATTCGGATTCCGATTTTCAGCCTTGCCACGAAGTTAAAAGTCGAAGTATATATAGTTGATTGTAATAAATGTATAAGTAAATGTACACATTGATTGACTTTTACACAAAATGAATACATTTGTGCAATTTTCCCTCAATGCTTCATCGTACTTCCTTTGCGGACTGGACATAATTAAGTCCGCAAAGGAAGTACGATAAAGCATTGAGGATACTGTTTACATCATTACTGAAAAATTTTTTAACTTGGCGTTCCAACGAGCCACAGGATCATCCAACTCCTGGAAAATTCGATCGGTCCACCTTTCTAATTGAAGTTCCTCCAAGCGACTGGTCCGGTAGAACACTTTGTTTTTTGCGTACTTGTCTTTAAGCGCCTGTAAATAATTATACAATATGATAATTGGCTTCATCTTGTTAATATTGTACTCATCCCCAACAAATGTTATAATTACAATTAAAGAAAGTTTACGTTGACTGTGGATATCAAATGTTATCAGCAAAACAAGTACACGCTGAAGCAAATTACCTGTAAGTGTTTCTGACTGCTGTCCTGAGCCCTGGCAAGGGCGAATGCCATTTTTAGAATTATCGGGCGTAAAGAGTCGATGGAATAGGTAGTGTAATACTCCATGGTTTTAGTCCAAAGTCCTGGAAGAGCACGATTCTTTAAAATCCTGTGGAGAAATGGTGCTATTATTAGTTCTACAATTTATTTTATTTAAGAATTTTTTTTCAACCAAAATGTATTAAATACGAAAATGCGTTGAGTATTAAAGAAAGAAAAATCCATATACGTACATCATGGCTAAAGCTAAGGAGGAAGCTGCAATCATGGAAGGCAATAAGTCCACCAATTTAACATCAATTACACTCAGTTCCATAATGTATTTGGCTAAGGAATGGAGTTTTATGTCAGCCTAAAATAAAAATGACATACGTAAGTCATTTTCACACAAACAAATAATAATATAATATGTATAAACAAATATTTTTTGAATGTCATACACAGTAATATTTCTATACCTTAGCAGCGTTAGAAAACCTACGAAGGAAGGAACAAGGTTGAGGGCTTGACAAGTCAAATTGTAATTTGGTTAAAATTTTCATTTCCATCTCCCTAATTTGCTTGGTTTCGAAGGCTCCATCGCACAGACGTACGAATTCAGCTACTGGGGGAACATAAACCTCTTCGTATTTGCATGCCAGAAATAACGCCGTTAGCCCAACTAGCTGGAAGTTGTGATTGTTGATGTCACTTTCGGCCTGTAAAATCAATTTGCATGTATTTTTAATGCAGTAATCACACTGAGAGATTGTTCCTAATGATAAGTAGTAAATACACTCTCAGTCAAGCCTATCGAGAAACTTTAATGTTACTTTAAATAATTAAAATAGGAAAAAGTAACAGCTTATAGCTGGTACCTATATGGACAAACTAAAAATAGACATACCGTAAGGTATCTATCCATAATTTTATTGCAGAGATAGAGCGTCTCAGCAACGAAGTTATATTGGAAGTGAACTTGAATCAGCCAATCCATCAAAATTGCCCTCATCTTGGCATTTACTTTCCTGTTGACCAAAAAGTGGGCGTCGATGGGATACTTTTTCTGAATTTAAAAGAATTCCGTTGAATCAAATTAACTTTTATTCTCAATATTATACCTCATTGTCAGTGCACATAATCTAATACATTATTTTTAATATTATGAAATGATATATAATAAAAAATTGCATACTCACCTCTAGTTCAAACATATGCTTCATAATTTCGGGCATGTACTCACTGCATAACAAAAGCTTGTTTTTCTCCTTAGCATCAATATCTACTATATCATCATCCAAAGTTTGTTTTGCAAAGTTTGCCGTCATAGAGGCTATTGCTTTTGAAACTGGAACCATTGTGGCATCCTGAGAACCTTGGATTGTATTATCAGCAGGGACGATTTCCATTATCCGCTTTGGGAGAGCTTTCCCCGGTTTAATTGGCCTTTTGAGCATATCATCCAGTCTGATTGATGCCGGATCTTCATGTGACAAATGTCGAGTTTTCTTTATCGGAGATTTTTGTAACCCTAAGCATCGAAATGAAACTCCAAGCTTTTTTCCTTGCTGAGGAGTTGCAGTCTCCTTTCTTGCAGCGCTCCCAATATTTTCTTTATGAGTAATAATCGGTTTTAGCACAATTTGATTATGTAGCGCGGGTCTATTTTGTCCAGAGGCTTGCGCTGGAGAAACGCCGTGAATCCGGGACTCCATTTGGATCGTTTTCAACACTGGGGAATCCATTTTCAATTTAAAATGTGTTAGTTTTATATATTTTGAATATAATTTTATCAGAATATCACAATACTAATGATGCATTAGAAAGCTCCACAGTTGATTAAGATTGAATGTACAAACTTGTATATATGTATAAACTTTATTTTTGAGTAAATCAGAAAGATAAAAATGTTGTTAAAATCTAAAATCGAACACCACCGACTGTCAATGTAGTGTGCGCAATACTGACAAAGAATGTAGTTTGTAATTCTGGGAAAATAGAACTGAATGTTAAGTTGATTTGGCTAACTGGGTTAATTTAAAGAACTACTGACGATGTAAAAGACTGTGTACATAAAATATTGCAAAGGTGAAACGCCTTAACATACATATATATAGAAGCCATCCATTTGTATTGTTAAATTTGTACTTAAATAATGTAAAGCGTCGTGCAAAACTATACATAAAAATTAAAATGTCATGTACAAAAGTACAAACGATTTGTGCATATAACAATTATTATTAGGTATAGGTGTAATTATATAAATTGAGTTTGAATTTCTTACACCTAAACCATTATACAATGTTTTTTCACTTTTAAGTGCTAAAGTTAAATAAATATAGCATCAGCGTTAGCAAACCGACGAAGCAGAGAGCATAGTTGAGGATTGGAAATGTCAAAATTTAATTTGGTTAAAATTCAAATTTTTATCTCTCTAAATTAATTATCTTTAAGTGAGCTTTACAAAAGGCTCAGAGGAAAAACGTACTTCACCTGTTGGGGCACTGTAAGCCCCTCAGTACATGCAGGACGGGTATCTAAGTAATCATAACAAGCTAGAAGTTGCAGTGTTGATGACATATTCGAGCTGCAAATTCATGCATTCCATGCAATCCGCTAAAAATGCTGAGTTATTGTGTTCCTGAATAATCCACTATCATTGTTATAATTTAAATGACTGATTATAATGTTTGTATAAAAACATACTGTGCCTATATGAAATTTTGTCTTTTTGAACGCAATATATAGATGTATATACTGATATACTGTGTACATACTCGCTAGTAACTCGCAACATTTTGTTATTGGAAAATAATGTGGAACTCGTGCAAAGCGAATGAGCGATTCTCGGTTTCTCATAAAATGGGAATTCTCTTATACGTATGTCCTAAAATCAACGCTTGTAATAAGCACCGATTCGGTTCGTCTCCCTATAGTTTTTATTTACAAATATACAGGGAAAACAGACGCGTACTTACTTACAATTAACAATCTGTTTTGATTTTGTATGCAATTTTTTCCTTGTACATATACCTATATAAGCACATGCCCACCCTATATTCAATACCATTTAAATAACTATCATATAGCTTTTGAGATATTTATCTATATTTGCTTGGAAAGGCAGAAATAACTTTCCATGTTTAATGATCATTTTGAGCTATATTGCAATGTTTATTTCCATTTGCGATATATTGTAAGGCTTTATTTTAGTACAACATGTAGTCATTCCATAATACACTTCATTCAGAGGTTTATCGCCACATTGGCTTGCCGTTGTAAGTTATTATGGGCCTACACAGGAAGAGATTCTATATAGATTTCATGGATAGTTTGTTGGTTGGACACGCAATGCAAGTGTGTTGTATGGGAGATGGTGAGAAGTTGAAATAAATGAAGGGGAAGTCACGTTAATACCTACCATGTCTTACTGTGCAGTGTGCAGAGATCAATGTCAATTTATAAAGGACCAAATTACCACAGTCGGATTTATAGGTTGACGATTAAGTGAGTCTGGATCCAATTCGATAGCTGTTTTCCGCATGGATTACAAGCACAACAAAGTTTCTCCCCCCGAAACTAAAATCAAGCTCACATCCATTACATTACGTGTAGTCTCATGGGGTTCTCGAACAGCTTTGAACACTGTACTATACGATGAACAATTTATAATGCCTATAGAAATAAATACACTCATAAGGCTTTAAAATCAGTTTCAAAGTTTCAATATAAAGAAAGATGCTGCTTTCCTAAGAAGTATTTACTTACAATTCTTTAAATAGTCTCTAATATTTTAATACCAACTGCTTAGCGTCAAGCAGTCTAACTCTAACTTAAACATGTACAGGTAAAACTGGAAAACGTAGTAACTAATTCTCATTAAGGATTAAGCTATGAAGTTCGCGGAAAGATTATTGACTGAAGTTGGGGAACTTTCATCTTTCCTATAGACCAACAGTAAATTAAGCTTGTATTCAATGTAAATTTGTAAATACTTAAAAGTAAATGGACGCATGCCTTTCAAAAAATAGTACACCCTGAGGATATCGTGCTTTTCCAAAACGCAAATGTTGACTATTTTATTGCAATAAAATAGTTTTCGTGTGTGGAGTCTTTCAGTCAACAATAATAACCGCAATCCATTGCCCGCATTTCTATTGTCATCCTCATCCACATACGGAACCAAATACCACAATGTTGCGGTACTATCAGATTGTAAACTATTGTTTACAATAAAGGTTTAACAATCAAAAGTACATGGATATGTAAACAAACTATGTATTTTACGTTCATTGATTTTGGTGGTCGGCTGGAAATCAACTGAAATAGATCGATTGTTCATTGTTTACTGAAGAAGGGGAGGATCCGCATGAACATTTATCACCATAGCCAAACATTTGACAACCTTCTGCTGCATGGATTCGTTGTACCACTCGTCACTTGACCCTTCTTATAGTTTGAGAATCAAGTTCTTTCTTGGATATTTCTACCCAAAACAAAATGATATAGCTGCCTAATGTTTAAGCCTATAGCTTATATCTACTTTACGCACCTTATATATAATCGAAGAAATATAATTTCCAATCCTATTATCACCCTAGCTTGCTACTTTAAGCTAACTAATACAACAATGTTGAGTATCCTCCCTGGGTGAGAGTTTTCCTCGCCCGTGATAATCATTTGAGAGTTATTAGCCCACCGTAGAACTTGTTTTCCCTAAAGGACAAATAAACATATTGAATTCATTGTACACACACATGTATTCACGACGATATAAGCTCCTTTTCGGGTTCTTTGAAAGTTTACTTTGAGGCAATAATACACCTTCGAGGCTTGTCATCTATTCCAGCTCATCCACACGTACTTGCTTGTGCTACAGTTTGGAAATACAATAACCAACGAAAATAAAACATGAAATTACAACTGAAATTACTTTTAGCTGAAGGCGTTCACACTTGAGTTCGAAGAAATATTTCAGGAATTCAGGCCGTATCTTTTTCTTTTGCTATAGTCTCCTCTTCATTCTTGACATTATTATTGTTATTAGTATAACGACAAGTCGTCGATCATCGTTTCAAATCATGTTAGACAGTCAAGAGACTGGCACCTTGGACAGTTGAGTTCTGATGCAAATGAAAGCATTTTAAAATATTAATTCCAATGTCGCTTCCACAAAAATGTTATGGCACGTAAACTAACCCCGTCAGTTATGCTGAAAAACAATATACAGCCGTAATAATAATGTACATACATATACTTGATTATCAAACTTCAAGCTTCGCCATTCACCCTTACCAATTTTCACATTAATGTATACGCAATTTAAATCATTACTACCTAATTAAATAAAGTACATACATACTATAGCTGATTCACCGTCTTAAAGATTTGTTGATGTAGATGTATACAATATTTAAAACTATGCACCTATACTTGCTTTTCAATAATAGCATACTAAATATTTGCCTATAGTACAAATATGAACTCCGTGTGTATCATTGTACATCTTGTCTTCGATTTCAATCTATAAGAAGTAAATGACGGTTAATAAAAATAACTGAAGTTAATGTCCGTTCGGGCACTGACGACCATAGTAAATCTACGACAGTTTTATTGCTTTTATTTAGAAGATAAAATTATGAGTAAAAAAACTAATATGCATACGTAGCACAAGTACAAGTAAAAGTAATCCCCAATAAAATACGTGGGGAGTCGTGATCACTGGCTACAGGTTGGCGTGATCAGTTTCAAAAAAGATCCGAAGTTTAAGAGTGTTGACCTCAAAATAACAATGCTTTTTAAACTGTTACTATATTCATTATTGTTATATCTACAATAGAAATATAAACAACCTAGAACGAGAAATTGCCACTGACAGATACCATGTGTTAGTACAGGACTGGGCATACCTAGGCTTTGTGTCAGGTATATTAATGAGCAAACATATTATGTGCTATACTTTGGGGCATAAACCTAAGTAAGTATAAAATTATTATAACAGATTATCATTAAAGACGGACCTCATATTGGGGTGCTAAAAGTAAGGTTTTGACCAAGATGGTATGTACCAAGCGTCTATACTCTAGTTATATAGGACCGTGGTGAACGTTTTCGGTATATTTACGTATTGCATTAAAAATAATGGTGCTTGGTGTTGACGACAGTAATTTTTGCTACAATGACAATAATTGCAAATGGCAACCCACCAATTTTAGTTCATATTTGTTAATACCTAAGTTATTACATTATGATTGAAATAAATATAGATATTTTATTTTATGATACAAATTTGTGTCTGTCGCAGTTACGTTCACTTTTTTAAAGTTTTTGTATAGACTTTTTTAAAGTTTTGCATTCATTGATTGAAATTTCATGAAATTCAATCATCAAACGCGGCGACTCAGACGTCAAGGTCAAGACTGTGTTGTTGCCGCTGTGCACGTTACCCCATAATATCTTATTAGGCGCAATCTGAGCATTCTAATTTTATCTACTCATCTGGATAATCTCGAATAAATAATTTAGTGATAATTCGTTGCGTATTAATTATACCCATAGTTAGTTACATCATTTCAACCATATAAATAATAAAACTAATAAAAGCGACTCAACAAGCTGATATCCACTCTTCAATTTGTATTAGGTATATGTAATTAAAATGCCAGATATAGTGTAACAACAATTTCACGTAGCCGTACATTTAATATATCATCCATGTCTAGAATTTAGTTCCATGCAAGTCCTAATATTGTCAATTACTCCAAATATGAGCAGCTTCCCCGTGGATTCTAATAATCTTAGTAAGAGCGGAACGACGTTTACTCTTATATTCATTCCATATTCGCTATGGAATTATAATTACTAGTTACCTACTCATCTTAAGTAAATTTAATATGAATATTTATATCCTGTTCCAGACTCTCTCAGCGCAGCGGCTGAAGAAGACTATTCCTTTCAGTTTTCTTCGATTTTGAATCCGTGGACATTAATAGTGCCCAGGTTTCAGCATGTACTTTCTGTTGTCAACACCATCGGCTTCAATAGGAATGGCGCACAAGAAATATGGAATTGGTTTCTGCAGCTCGACAGCACCTACTTCCATATTGTCATACTTGCAATTTCGTGCTTATACAGTCTCCTCATAGTGGGATCTACAGTTATCATGTTGGAATTACCAGTTATAACAAAAGTCTTCCTGTTTGTTGCGATTCAACTGCTCCTAATAATATTTATTGTAAATCTTGGATTGCTGGCATCCACGCTATTCAGCACTCAAAGGGGTTATATCTCACGCTTCCTTCTTGTTAGTTTTGGAGAGGGTACTACAACTATTCTGCCCAAACTGGAGGTAACAGTTTATGTGTTGCGTGCAAATGTTCAGATTCAGAAAGACCAATAACCCAACTCTTTAAATTAATTCGCTTTACTAGATTGCTTCCGGATTCGTACTAGCCATCACAGCGCTACCGGTCTGGTTATACTTACTCGAGTACAATCTACAATGCCAGATTCATCATCAATGTGTAATGCCTTTGGGGTTATTAAAGATACTTAGTGACATGGTAATTAAATACTTTATTATTTTATTTTGGCCGTGCGGTTCCAAATTAAAACAGAATGGGATTGGAAGTCTCTTTCATAATCAATTATCTGAATATACTTATAAATACATTTTGAATGTTTAATGTTAGGTATGCGGTAACTTTGAATCAACTTGCGAAGAAAATCTGACCATTCATCAAGCTTTCATGATATGCTGCCCATCCTTAATACTCACACTGACGCCAGGAATCATTTCTGCAATTCTGTCACGATACTGCATTGTCAACTCAGAGAGTTGTTCTGTCAAAATAGCTCCTGTCGCGCCTCCAATTTTTATACTGCCGCAAAAACAGTAACGACTCTTGTTACCCCTTAGTAAAGCACATAACTACATATATGGAATATTAGGAAAACAAAATAACATAGGTAAGTATACATACTATAAGCAGCCCTTCTGTATCCAGTATCAGACGGACGGTACGACGGGCTAGTCAAGTGTAATATAATCAATGTAATTATTGCTAGAATATTGCTTTGAGCACAATAAATCCCTTTATGCCTTTGATGGAAATCAGAAAATGGTCAACTTTCTTGTATTAGAATTCTGACCAGCACAGTATTGGAGTGTGCACTACTACTAAAACAGGACAGTAGTTAATTCTTACTTCATCCTTAATAATAACTTGACCCTATTGTCCACGCCGTCTGACCTGGCCTTCATTTCCACACACAGTAATAATAATTTATGATTGTTTTGGCAACTTTTGGTTTTAGTCGGCTTCTCGTCATGGATTAGGCGACATTTTATTACACGTCCCATTCATAACAATACCTTTACCTGCAATCTCACTTAATCCCGAGCCATCTCATTACCTTTCTAATTCAATCTAGCACTCATATAATTATATTGCGGTGGGCATGGCAGTGGTTGCTGAACGCATTCCTCTAATCAACACAAAACTTCAAAACTCTATTGTATACAGATACCTTTCAGTGATGCCATGGAATAATTGAGCGACATCACCTCAAGCAACGGGTGGCAATCAGCCCTCAGTTGCATCTTACCCCAAAAGTTAAAAGTACTTTGACCATGTACGTACGTAATTTTACATAGGTATTACATTGTTCTTATTACATACCTATTCATTATACTTAGAAATGCCTGATGCATTCTACATCATCGCCAAACGCCTTCAACCACAGGTTACTTACCTACTATATACATTTATAGTAGTTATGATTATTGCTCACAAAAAACAGGAACCAAAGGTAAAATTGAAAATAGAATACCTGGGTATACATTTATGTATTTACTTTTCAATAAATGTACATACCTAGTTCTCAAGTGGAGATACCTGCGTGCTGTCCTAGCACGTACTAATATTATGTTATGCTGATCTACTTATGTATATGCAAGTGTTATTTTTAACACAAGTATAAATAAATCATGATATTACAGTGATAATTGTGAAAACAGTTTGATCAGGTCCTAGAAACCATATTCCATATAGGTAGGTAGTCGGATTAGTTATAAAGGGGTAATGTTTTCATGTGTGTGTACAATAAGTGATAAGCATAATTTATTATAGTTATTATTAGTAATGATATACAATAACGCTATATAGTATTAAATTCATAATTTATTATTAAATTTGCAATTTAGCAATGCTTAATAAATGCTTTGCACGATCTTCCCATTATCACATCCAAACATTACTAAATTCATAAAAATAAATTATTGAAGCATAAAATTCACTAAGCAATAAAAATCTTGCACATAATAACATTCTTCTAATATTTAATTAGAATTGTTGCAAGCTATTCTTCCACACAGACATCGTCCTTTATTTGCTTATAATTAATGTTGCTCCCATCTTTATTACTTGTCTTAATAATTCCGAGCATGTATGGGACATATAGGGTATTAATCTTGTCAGTGCTTATATGTAATTAGATACATAAGTCGATGATATTGTAATTAAAACTGTATACCTACCTCAACTCTGTGGGTATTCAGTGTTTGTGTGATGAGAGTTGAGATAATGAGCTGGAAGTGGAAGTATACATGACAAAGCTTTAAGTGTATGAAGTATACATATGACCAAGCTTTGTGTGCTTAAGTAAGTATACCTACATAACAAAGTTGTGTATCTTTGTGTTTAAAATATACATAACCAAGCTTTACATTGTTAAAGTATACATAACCAAGCTTTACATGCTTAAAGTATACATAACCAAGCTTTAATATGCTTAAAGTGTAATGTGTACATAAAGCTGTATGCTTTTAGGGTACACACTCAGAAGTCAGCAGGTTGTTTATGTATTACGTAGACATGCATTCGAAAAAATATAAATACTGTACATATTATATTTGTATATGTGAGTAAGTAACATCAAGGGAGACAAAAAAGCCATGGAAGCAGAAGAATAAAGAAGAAGCTGTGAGCAAAGGAAGTCATCCTCATTGTCGACGTTAGGTAAATGGGACATGATTTTTCGCTGATCGAAAGAATGACGCGCAAAGGCTGATGATTGGACCGGGATGGCTATCATTTAGACGTTGTTACCTCCTCCTCGTCTCACTGGTAACTGCATGTTCGGGCCTGCCCTCTCCACACATAAGCTCCCTTCTCTCAAACTTCCAAGTCTTCACATGCTCGTCATCATTTCCCTTCATTCCCTTCTGGTAATTCGTGAACAAACGTTCTTCCTCCTTACACACGCGGAGCTTGTATACATCAACGTTTTTAGCTGTCAAATTATTTGCAAAGACTTTATTATTGGATTATCATCTACAAGGACTATTAATAGGATTCTTACATAACTACAAAACGTTTTTGACCGCTTGCATCGCTGCACACGGAATCAAAGTAAAAACTCCGAAATCCAAATATATATTGTTATCCCACAAGATAATAATCCTCAATCAGTACATCGTTACGGTTTCATTTAGTGAACATTAAACTTGATAATTCAAGATTAGACTTGTCTGACGATAGATCTTGTCATCTAGAGCTCAGAGACTACTACAATAAGAACTAATATTGTTATCTAAACTGTCGGACTCTGCAGATCCCATAAAACACCTTTAAACATATATATGAACATATTTATAAACACCTTCAGACTTTAATCTTGTAATTTTGTGGAACTGCGATAATTCCTATTGTACATAATAAGTACGTATATATCATTACTACACAGACGGAAAAAGCAAGTTGGCTAGATTCCGCTACAAGTTGATTTGGTTGACGGGAAGGTGTTAAATGAATCTTGTGCACAAGATGCAGCCGACGAGGCAACAACTTGGCGACCCCAATAGTGAAATTAACATAAGTTCAATGTGTGCTGCCACGGCCAATGGTTTGTTACGAATCCAAGACATTCTGAGACCCAGAGGTGCAGAAATGATGGGCCCACATGGACATCATCTCCATCCCCAACACCCGCCTCATCTGATGGGTCATCCTGGACTACCACCGGGAATCGGCGGCATGCACAACTTTGCGGGACTGAACATGAAAGCATCTTCGATATCTCCGCCGATCGGACCGGATCAGAGTCCACCTGCTACCCCTCCAATGAGTTCTCTCCACTCACCCGACTCCCTCAAGGGAATGAAGAATAAGGATAAGGACCGGGATGACATGCTGAATGGAAAGCACTCTGATAAAGGTAAGTTTATATATTCTTTTAAATATTTTATTACCCCATTTTTAATCTTTGGCTAAATATTTAATAGCTGTAGCAATAAGAGATATTTAAAGTAGACATCCCATTAAAACATACATACTTATACATACTTAAAAACGTTTTTTAAATAACCGGCAGCATATTCACCAACTAACAAGAAAGATTCACTTAAAGACATACAGAATATGTTTTTAATTGCGGCATCAATTAATTTTATTTAAAAGCCGACACTATTCAGAGTTTCCGGAGATTTTTAATAAGTTTTAAGTATACATCTAAACGAGTTGTTAATGAACTTTTGATTCCATGTCATTATTAATTATTAACTTCTTTTTCATGTAAACGTGCATTTTATGAGAAGTCTCGTCGTGATATTCTCATATATGATATACTTGCTGTACTTTGTGCATGTGTATGTATACGAGTTTGTTTATTTTAGTGCTTTTTAGACACATGAGGATTCTTGTGTCCCGTTACTATAATTACCCTTGAAATTAGTTTATTAGTTTTGTTATTAAAGTTATTACATACATCCTTGCATTAGAAAGGAGATAAAAACGCAAAATTATCGAGTATAAAAGGAACTAAAACTGCTGGATTGAATTCATTGACCAAAAAATTACGTTCAGGAATTCCTCTTCATTATAACAACATCAACGTTTGATTTTGATGTTAAAAAGAGATAAAAGTTATTGAAGAATAATATTAGATTTTTCACTCTGATGAGTCATCTTGTAACAACTGCGCATATATATTTCTGTGTTTTGATGAAAAAAATCCTGTTTGGCATTCCATTGATTTATATTGATTGACGAAAATGTGTGAAAGCAATCGTATTATAGAAAGTTGCAGCAGGGGGGTTTTGTAATTTATTGAATCTTATCTTTACCATGTTTTGATAAATACAAATAAATGTGGTGTTTACTGTGGTGCATAAGCGGGGATGATTATATAGTTGTTATTATACATACATAATAAATTATGCATATACACCTAATATATTAATTATTGTTATAAGAACTTATATACGCATATCATAAACGTGCATTTTTATAATTTAGAATACTATGCATGCGGGATTATCCAGCATACTTATAATTATATATAAGTATATATATTAGTATAATATTTGTACTTGTTGAACACTACTTAGGTATATTTATTATGATTTTGGAGTGGTATGTTAACGCGGTTAAAGTGTATCAACGAAGTTTGGAGCATTTAGGGTGGTAATCTTATGGGTATTTAGTACTTAGAAATTGTATGTAGAAAACTAAATGAAATTGCTCTGGAGGAGGGTGTATATTCCTGAAAAGATGGCATAAATTCTCAACTTGGCGTGAGTAGGAGGTATTCTTTTGTGCTCAGTTTAGGTGACTATCGTATAAACGTCAGCTAGTTGTCACAATAGAAAAGAAGTCGAGAGAGCTAACCTTTCGTCCGGCACATGCCTTTTCTATTTAGCCATTCTCCATGGACGGCTCAAAAACTCTCGGAGTTGTTCCATGTACAAGGATATAAGAATAAGCATTTACAATGTAAACATTGCTTATATATTGCTGCATCTGTGTATATACATATACATTTTTAGTACACATATATTTCAGTAAACCCATATATGTGCATATATTATGGATGGTGAAAGAGCCTCTCTAGAGAGTCTGGACAACTGCATATGCACGGGCATAATGCTCGGTCAGGTCATTCTACTATAGTGTGTAAACTCATCTCTTTTTGTACAAGTTACTCTGCCATAATATATGACCAATGGTCAAGCAGGCTGTCGATGTTGAAAGACTTCAATGTGGATATCCTGCTGATCGACGCGAATGCGAAGATAAAAGCCCACCCACGCTTTGTACACAATTTCGGTTTTTCGTGTCCTCCTCCTATTCAGCATGTCAGGACAGATCAATCTTGTTTGTACGTAGACACTCTTTTCAATTATATCAAGCTCTCATTTATGATGATACTTGGAAGCTGGATGGCCCCGGTAGTTTACTTAATTTGTAGCAGGCGATGGGTTCCCTGATCTATTTTTGGATTATAATAAATTCTTTCAATATAGACGAATTTTCCCCAAATAATGGCCGTGCTTCTGAATGAAAGCATTTCGTATACTTATATGCATGTGGAGGATCTTTCCTAGAACTTGTTAAACCATAAGTGATTACGATAAGAATTGAGCTACCACCAGGGGATCTTAATCTTTTGTAAAAAGCTTATATAGTTTTGGAATGTTCAAGTTCATACTATATGGTAAAAACTAATTATAAAAATTTCAAAGCTATAATCTTTCATAATGCCCTTTTGTAGGTTGATTAAGGAAACGTATGTTTTCAGGGAAGGAATTGGTTATCAATCAGATTATTTGTATATGAATATAAATAAATAAATAGTGGACCTCTTGGTGCAGGTGGCTATTTCAAAGTTTTGATAAAGATACCGACGAACCTTATAAATCCTGGGCTTAACTTTTCCAAAGCCACACCTCAAACTACCCCTAAATGCCTTATCTATGCTTAGGTTGCGGTGATACCGTGGTTGACTTTCCTCTGCTTCCATGTAATTTATTTCTGTTAGTACAAACTTCAGGTCGAATGTATAGTCCTTCCTCAATAATGCCTTCCTGTTGTACCTCAGTTCAGTCTTGTCTTTGATCATTGCAGTGTAAACACGTAGTGTCTGTCGTGTCGTGTGCATCGGAGTATAACTTTGTTAACGTTGATCGTGTGTTAAATAGTAGTGTGTATTACACTAAGGCTATCACAATGGGAAAACAGTGTTTGTATCCATTCAGTTTGGATTTTGATTCTGGTATAAATTAAATTGAATGATCAATACTCACATAAAGTTATATATTGAAGGAAATTTTAGTTCTCGTTCGACTGTGAATTAAGAAAACAAATAGTTAATTACAATCATATGTATTGTTGTTTTACAGATTCGGACAAATCTGGTGGCAACTCCAATGAAGGAATTCGGCGCTACAGAACGGCATTTACAAGAGAACAGTTGGCACGTTTGGAGAAGGAATTCTTCAAAGAAAATTACGTTTCGCGACCAAGGAGGTGTGAATTAGCAGCTCAACTGAATCTACCAGAATCTACTATAAAGGTAATATATATTGATTTTAACATGCTGGCTACTGTAATCGCTATTATATTGGGGCTTCCTGGTACTGTCCAAAGCTTTACTTTTATTTATCGTACGTAAGATTTTCAGGCTTAGCTACAAAATGAAGATAATTCGTTAGCATAGTTGTCACTTTAATTTTTATTGGTGTCGTTGGGAGGTCCAAGGTTTGTTGACGTATCGTTGCTCCCCTTATTTGTGATAGAAAATTTCCGACAGTTCAACAACTGCGGAGAGACGGTCAGATTTTTACAACTCTGTTTAATTTTTTGCTTTGGAATTTTCCAAGACCGAAGCTTCATATATAAGTAGTGTTTGGATGATATGAAATACATTCAGGGATGAGATTCAAGGGAATGCAATTAGGCCTGTGTCATCAAAAATAATGATTCTAAACTTTTAATAATTAAAACACATTAACCCTGAGGAAGTGTTTCATGCAGCGTCGAAGAATAAATTAGAGAGAACTTTATAAGGACGGCGGTGTCGTAATCAGAGATAATGTGTTCGCTAAGGAACTATTATCACAGGTTTAACATTCATGTTTTCATCATGCCTGTCTGTAGTGTAAGTAACCACTTTATATGCTTCTATTTGTAGGAAACTGACTCTTGAATTTCTCTACAAAGAGGAACCTCCGAACTAGGTGGGTTAGTTATGCCAAGATTGAAGTATAAGTAAAAGAGCACGTATATAATAATTGAAGTGCAAAAGAGATGTTAAGAAAACGGTTTGTTTATACAGAAGACCTCCTACATTCAATGTCCGCTGATATTCCAACTACTTTTATACACTCATGCATAGGCGGTATTAACCTCTGATGATGCATGTATATATATTTAGACGGTATGTGTAAAATATAATTTACACGGACTTAGGTACAAGCTTGGCTTATGGTTACAATAAATACTGCCACCACCACCTTTATCTAAAGACTTTGTTATGTATAGAGGGGTAGGGTCTCTTCTTAATAGGATTTCAGTTGTAAGTAACGCTTTCTATAATTATGTATATGGAGACGTAAGTGTTAAGGATGGGGGGAGAAGGGATGGATCCTGTAATAAAGTTGTCTTATTTTACACGTTCCACGTTCTTTCAGTCATCATAGTGTGTGTAACTCGTGAGTGAAGTTACATGATTCCTAAGTGTTAGTTTAGTACATTGTAGGTATAGTGTTAGATGTCTTAAGTATATATAAGCACAGGAAGCGAGGAAGAGTCAAAGGAGGATGAAGCTAACTTTTTGGTAATGGTGTTAAAAGGTGGTCATAAAAAGAAATAGAATGCAACTTAGTATGTAACTGCTCAGAGGAGCTTTAGTAATAAAGAGTAAAGTGTAAGTACAGATATATAGGGTTGGAAAATAAAGTTTGGATTGAAAGGGCTGCGGCAGAATGCACCTCTTTCTCTCTCTCCTGTTTTTCTTTTTTACCATATACTAAAGTTGCTCACTTCACATCGTATCATCGCTCGATAATTGAGTTGCTAAAATCTCGGTGGAATTCAACTGAAGAGTATGAAAGGGGAGTGAAAAAACACGTTAAGTTTTAATTAACAACTTTGCTTCAGAGTTACTTTTCGTATTAGATACGCCGTCGGCGTACGGTATGGCTATTCGCCCTCCGCTTTTTATTCTGCAATATCTCTCAACTTCTTTATATAAGTATGGATGTATCTACACGTAGTATTCTTTACTCCACCAGCATTATACGAACAATAGTTGCTTTCTTTCTATTGCTCTCAGAGTTTAATGTATCCAGCTCGAAGCAACTGTTCTTTTCAGTCATTCAACATATAATTTTTCTATTCTTGTTTTTTATAGGTTTGGTTTCAAAATCGGCGAATGAAAGATAAACGACAACGAATGGCACTGGCCTGGCCGTACGCGGATCCAGCTCTAGCGGCATACATTCTTCATGCTGCAGCAGCTTCAGCAACTAACTATCCGTACACACCAGCCTCATTCTATCAGGCATATTATCCTCATCCAGCTGCGGCCGCTGCAGCGGCTGCCGCTGCTTCCATGCCACCTGGTCGTACTGCTTATCCTCATCAACAACAATCACCCGCCCCGGGACCGATCCGAGGATACCATTCACCATCACATTATTCCTCGCCATTAAGCTCTCAACCTGCTGCACGTCCTCCAACAGTGTTTCCTTATTTACCGAGATCTCCAGTTCTGAATCCAGCATCAAGTCCTGTGGGAGGCTTAGATTTGAATGGGGAGAGCCCTATAAAAATCCCGATGGCTTCTTCACCGTCTTCTAACTCCTCTAGTGATAACAACTCTACCTGCCATCAATGTGTAGCTCCTCAGAGTAATCAAATTTCTCCCGGTCTCCTTAGTAACGGACATCATCATCATATAAGTGGATCTCCATCTCCAACTCACACAGCCACTCCTGTATCTTCAGCTCCTGTTTTGTTTCAACCTTACAAGGAAACCAGCAAGGTTTAAAATTGGCATAGGTTACATACACTTTTACATTAATAATTCGTGTAGCACTTCGCAAGTGTACATAATTAATTAGGTAGTTATTCTGTAGCATTACAACACTATCATGTGCATAATTTCCTCCTTAGCAAACAGACACCTTAACATACAGCAGTAGATTTTATTTAGTGTTTAAATAGACAATTCTTAGGTAAAGATTAATGTAATTACCTATAAGACGTGAAATTTATTATGTAACTTTCAAGCAACTACTGAATTTTATTCGATCTGATGTTTACTAGTAAGAATACTTATAGTACTATGCATACGAAATACTTCAGCGATATGCAATTGACAGTATGCAGATACAATGGTCTCAGATATTTATGAATAGTGTATGTTGTTGTATTTCAACATACTTTTAAATGTGTCAAAATTAAACATTTTTGTACTTTGTTACCATTTTAATGTATAAGCTTAATTTACTTCTATGTTATTTTTAAGTTATAATTTCTCATGTAAGTGATTCTTGTCATCACAATGCAACATAAGGTATTTTCATTCGCAGTATTCAATTAGAGTTTAGTTGTTACTGTACGTGATCATTAAGTAATGATCAGGTTTCTTATTCGTGTTCCTTGTAATTGTAAATACCAAGTAGATTATTATTAGTGTCTACAAGTGATTAGTACCCTACTACTATACAAGTAATTTTAACAATATTGACGGAAAGGATAACCAGGAGAGAGTATTTCACTGTTATAATTTCTTTGAATTGTATTTAAAATTGTACATATATACAGACTTTCTAATAATTTGCAATATATGTTAGGTATGTATCTTCTATGTAATTTGAACAGTCAATTGGATAAAAGTATTCATAAATGTGGAAATAAAATAAAACGAAATGTTCATAAAGAAATCAGTGTCGTAGTACATAGGTACTACTGTTTCCATTGCTTTTTCCCATGTTTATTTATAACCCATAAAGAATGTCTATTTTTACATCGAAGGTTTTTATTTTCCGGGAGGAAAAACACAAAATGTTTTATTTATTTATTATGTCCTGTCTGAAAGTGCAACAATAACTCGTTGATTGGTTGAAGTAAAAGAAGAATCAAAAAGTTTTGATAATGCGCTGGTTGGCGTAAGCATGGTCCATCAAATGTGTAAAAGCATTTCATCATCACTTTAACTTTATACATCATGACTTATAGGTTTATAAACAGACGGCCAAGACGCAGACAGCTCGAGAGGTGGCTGGAAGAACATAACAGGCATGGGCTATTAAATTAAGTGCTATAAACCTTGTTCAGTAGAATAACAAGAAATGGAGGGACGGACGCTTTTCACTTAAACCCGTAGGTATGTATCTACTCATACATATATACAAGAAAATAAGACTCAAAGATAGTTACTGTGAATAAGGGTTCCATCAGGAGTGCCTAATTAAGATATGAGCTTGAATTACACCATAATGGGAGGACTTGTGCAGTAAGAGGAAAGCAATAAAATTCTGATGGATAATATTCTGTATCATATACGCTCATATACTTTTAGGCTGTATAATCTTACAATAGTGGAGATGAGGGGATGAAGTGAGTGGTGCAACATAGTAAATGGCAGATAATAGAAAGTGGCATTTAATAAAGATGGTGGTTGCCCGGAATAACGTTAACAGCTCCATAATGGAAGCAAGCCTAGAAATCTGTTGGACATAATCTTGTTCAATATAAAGTTAAGCTGTAATTTTATTTTGAATGACCATTTAACTCGCTTGTTTCAGTACTACATGTTCGCAGTATCATATTTTTATCGTGCAGTAGAGCCTTATAACTTAGGCTCAGTCATAACCCAGGCCCGTCCTGTCTGTTTTGAAAATCATATAAATTCAATTACACAACGAACTTTCGACAGACTAGTAGTCGCGGGCGTACGATTTCATTGGTTGTACACTATATAGTTTATTTTTGTCTTTCTGGTGAGGGTGTTTCCTTGGGTGCTATGGTTTTACTTAAAGGTGTACTTATTTTTGTAAATTGAACACGAGAAGGTATGGATATTTGGGTATGTACTGTTCTAGAAAAGCAGGTAACTACTGATAGGAAATGTTAGTATTTATTTTCTATATTACTGAGCCTGATGTCGAGCTATGAAAATTACGTGGGTCATTATTATAAATATTGTCGGTTAAAGCTTATACTTTACTGACACCCAAACTTAAGTTAAGAGTTACTGTAAAACGAACTTCAAGCGAAGAGAAATGGTATAAGAAGAACAATTTATCTGCATCAAAGAAGGCAGGAAGATGGGAGCATCTACATGGGATGGAATTCAGATGAGCTAGGAAATTATATTGCGTTACGACAATAGATGAAATCTAGATGAGCCCCAACGAGGAATAACTGCAAAGCAAGTAAAAGCAACACATGATCCCCTCTATTCCATTTATTTTCCTTCATTCACTGCTATCTCAGTTCCATTAAATAAACGCGCCGTGAATTATTTTGCCAAGATTTGTATACAGCGATATACATACTATATCCCAGAATATACCATATGATTCCACAGCCGACTATTCGTAAATGCTACTCGTCTAGTTATACGACAACATTTATCATGGAAATTCATTCCTTTAATCTCCTCTCCCAGAACTGCGATAAAAACTTGCCATTATTTTGAAACGTGGTTAGATTACGTATACTTATTATGATCGAGGCAACCAGACGGAACTGCTCGGATGTTCTAGATTCATTTTGACTGCTGTCCAATAAGAGATGATTGGATCAGAATTTGTTGTAACTTCTGATCGAAAATTGAAGTTATGAGAGAGCTTTGTCATATAATGTTATAATTATTTAAGCTGTTTAACAATGGTAGCATTATATATTGATATATTTACTGAATTTAACAATGTTAAACATTGTGATAGATAATAATTATGATAGTAAATGCTATTTTACAGCTATACCTTTCTTATCCTTATCCTTGTTTTTTGGAAATATTCAGCATATTTAGGGGCAATAAAAGGCTTGT
The DNA here is from genome assembly GCA_034696945.1 of Lipothrix lubbocki. Classification (NCBI taxonomy): domain Eukaryota; kingdom Metazoa; phylum Arthropoda; class Collembola; order Symphypleona; family Sminthuridae; genus Lipothrix; species Lipothrix lubbocki. The sequence continues at coordinate 21,209 of JAQGAK010000307.1, forward strand.
CGGCACCTTTGAGAGCTATTTCACTTGGACCTGGAGTTGATCAGTGGCAATATGTTTAAAAATGAATAGTAAAACTTTTTGAAAGAACAATATTCTCTTTGGATTACTACTCTCCACAGGGCTCTAGCTGGTTCATAAAATCATCCATCCCTCTCTTCAAATGCTACATGAATATTCATGTATGTAAAGGATCCCTTGTTGGAATTCACCAATAACCTTTTAAACTATACAATTACTATTGGAGGATAATCGGTTTAACTTAATACAGGGAAGAGAAAACAACCTAAAGAGCGGCATCATTGATTTACAACAAGCCTATTCTCATTTCAACTTTTTTACCTATAAAATAAGCGTTCTATACATGTATCCTACTCTCTTCCCCCGTAGTATTTTGCTTTGTCTAATAAGGAACATGGTCATACTTGACTAATTAAGGTGGTAAATATCAAAGGATTCCGATAACTATATTCCACATTTACCGTGTTTTATTGGCCTGCGTTCCTTCCATGTTTTTACCATTTTGTTTTCTAAATACTATAGCATATTGCAATGTTTTCTCGCATGTTTCTGTACTATATAATTACCTAAATGCGCTTATTCACTTGTGTCTACTTTACTACAAATCAACCAACAGTATTGATATGCTTGTGTTTAGTTCTATAATGGAACACACATACCTACTATATAGAAACTTGCGTATTGTGTGCAACATTTTTCTTCACCAGTTGTCCTTCGCACCTGCTAGAAATGTCAAATTGTAAGTACTGCAAGACGTAGTCATGCGACAAGTTTTCTTCTCTTTGGCGTGACTATTACTATGTGGGCGAACAAGAGGTATGGGGCACTAAAAAGGGAAAGAAGTGTATTATGTGAACGTCAGACATTAGGACAACATGGAGGAGCTTTTGTGGAAAAAGCCGTGCCGAAAAATAATCGTTCACACATTTACTAATAGGCTAGCGGCAGAAGCTCATAATCCTTCCTTATACTCGTTTACGGCCTTCCTGTTACTGTAGACTTCGGTTTCCACCATCCCCTCCTATAACTTCCTGATTTGATCGATTTTTTACAGAGTTTGCGTCCTTATTATTTTCGTTCTAAATAACTGCCAGCTTATATACAAGTATAAAGTCATTCAAGTTATTCAGCTAGTTGAACTTAAAAAATGTGAGTTAGTTATAACACTGGGTGTTGTCATTTAATATGGAAAATAGTTTTGATGAACATGTTTTAGATAAACATTTTTTTAGATAAACAAATGCAAAAATTCGATAGCTCTGTTCGGATGCACAAGGAAATTGAAAAAGCTTTGGTCTCCCAAACGTTTAGGAATTATTATAGGAAGTAGGAGCGAACCCTGCATACAAATAGAATCATAATATATACATATTTACATGGCGTTCATGTAAGCATGAATATTTAATGAAACATGGTTATAATATTTTATACTTTTCTTATTTGATTCGGAGCATGATTAGATGATTCGTTGAATAACATTTTAGAATGTAGCACAAGTGTGTGTACTTATAGGACTACATACGTGCCTATTTAACTCTGTATAACATACACTCTGCGAGTCGATGAAAATTCTCGGGCTGAAATGACTGGAAATGATGAAGGTCTTCTGCTATAGTAATTCCCAATGCAATTCGTACGGATACGGAGAAGTGTTATATGAGAAAGCCAAAACACGATGAGGATAAGCATTCAACTCCCGAGAGTTACGACCGTTCCAGCAGCAAAGCTGTTATATATAAACAGTACATCTCTACACTTATGTGTATCCGCTGGTAAAGCTCCAGGAATAGTGCTTCCCAAGATGTTGGTTTACCCGAGAGTGAAAGAGGGAGGAAGAAATGGAACATATCATGTTATCTTGAAAGGGAAAAGGGAAGAAAGGATAATGGAGGGAGGACGAGGATTGGCCCCAGACGAAAATTGATGCTCCATCTCAGCTCCAATGGAATTGGATCTCGTAATAGCACTTTATGAGATAAATTACGGCAATATTTTCTCGAATAAAATGCCGGCCGACAGATAATTTTTTCTCCACTTCCATCCCCGACAGCTCTGACGACATCTTCCATCGCATCTTTCCCTCCCGCTCTCTTCGTTTCTCGCTTACTCCTGGTTCGTGTATGCGAGAGATGCACCAGCCTGATGAAGGTACCACCGAAGCTACTCTGCAAAGCTTTTGTCTGTTGAGAGTATCCGGGAATCCGGATGCACGGTCTCTTTTCCCGTGTTTTCACTCGCCGACCAAAAATGCACATGCCCAAGCAAGCAGGATATACTATTAAACGTTGTAGCCGTGTAGCTCGAGGTTCCCAGGCACATCTGCTCTCCTTCCTATAATGGCTCTGGGGTGGTTGGCCATGTCTCCTTTAGGGAAGAACAACTGAAACATGTATCAAAATAGGGTCAAAAAGTTGAAATAATTTGAATACAATTACTAGGAGGTAGGCCTCGTGGTAATGGTGCCATCTGCCTCCGGATAAAATTCAATCTCTTGTAATGAACTCAATAAAAAAGAATAGTTTCGGAGCTAATCTAATCTTAAGTCTGGTGCAAGAGTAAATAATTGAAGGAGGAGGAGGATTCATTCCCGAGCGAGCGTTTAATAAAAATTAACACGTATCGTTCAACCTGAGGGTATCCCTGTAATGAGTCTATGAACGACCTTGTTGTGATTGCTTAATAATTCTTTCCTGCTTTAACTATCCGGGATCGCTGTGGACACGTGAAGAAAATCAGGCAATTATACTATCTCTACCGAGGAAGATACTACTCATACCTTTTAATGCTCCTCTAAATGCTTGGTTTACCGCAGGGACATTGTGTATATAAAACATTGGCTTCCCACCGACTACGGACTTTAATTTCCCTTTCACTTGATTTTATTTCCAACTCCGGTTTACCCTCAAGTTCCAAATACTTGAACAACCAACCAAACCCCTGCCTTGTAAATACGGACCTTATTAGATTTAGGTTGATTTGCAAACTCCACCAAGAGTTTTGTGGTTAGTCAGCATCCTATATAACCAAACCAACATCCTTTACTCGGAACTGCAAGATGTAGTGGACCTGAATTCATTTATATACTTATTCAGGTATGTGGTTGACGAACTAAAACTTGCAAAGTCCTATGAATAGTATAAACAGGCTATAATAAATACCCCCTTATATGTGTAGGAAGTAGGCAAATAGTTTTGCTTCCACGCCGAAAGGATGGTTGCAGAGTTTCCGTCCGCACTCGTGGTGAGTTGGGGTAGACCATTATCATAAATCAAGCATTTCCATAGATTACATTGTCCTCCGAGCTGGCCCTTTGTTATATGAAGAAGTTGCTACAGAACCTATCTCGAAATTCAGCACCAGCATGCACTTTCAACTGTGAATATAGGAATACACCGGATATTGAATGCTTAAAATTGACATTTTAACATAAAGTTGATATTTAAAATAACCCGCGACTGCCTAATATACCAGCATAAATGTTTTGAATTTTCGAAAGCAAATATATTTCCTGAACAAAAGTACTTTTTACTAGTTTTAAAGGGCATATATTTTTACATAAATATTTAAGAAAGTTGCATATATGTGCAAACAATATAATTTTTAAAGTTGAATAATCGTCGAAGTAGCTTTATACTTTTGTATTTTGACCCTACTTAACCTTGCGGTATGCCGTCATCGATAATTGGATGAATGTTGTAAATTGAAGTAATAATTTGATAGAAGCAAAATTGTTGTCTTAATTACATGCCTTGAACCGCTGAACGTGCCTTCGTTCTAGCTTAGCGTTTCAACTTGATTCCTTCTGAAAAACGTACATAATATAATTATTTACTTGAGTGAGCTATATAATGAAAGGAATCAGTAACTCATGTACTTTCTAAAATACACCACTTGCATCAAAACATGTGAAACCTATGCGTACATAGTTAACCGGAGCTTGAATAAAATAACGCGGGGTATGAAATAAGTACTAACTTGAAAAGTAATAGAGAAGCGAGTTACACGTTGAACTCTTTGTATGTTCAAGGTTGCTTGTCCGAAGCTATAAGCTATATACACTCCCTAGAGCTATAAAATGCAATAAAATCATAAAGTAATAATATTTATCATATTTAGGGAATATTCTTTAGATTCTAAATAGCATATCCCGTCATAATTGACTCGGCTATAAGGTCGTAAAAATGAATCCAGTCTGCATATGTTTAGTAAAGTCATGAACTGCACGATCATACCCCTCATGATTACCGCCATGCGGACTGCTGCAGTGATGATTGGACTTGTTCAAGTCAATTAACTTAATACCTAATTGCACTTACCAAACTTGAAAATAAGTAATTATGACAAGTCAGTCTTCAAATTTGCAAAGTGGGTTTATTACGGCAACAATCTTTATCATTTGGGTATACACAAAATGCTATAATGACATTGCAGATCTATCTTGTCTCAACATCACAGCGGGTAATGGCATTTATGTAAAGGAGAAAACGAAGGAACGAAGAATGAGAAAGGCAACCACATAAGACAATGAATATAAATTTTAACTGGCTTTATTGCATGTGTAACGGCATTCATATTTGGATTAGCGAATTCTTCAGCAGAGGTCATATGGTATGATGTAGTTAAATAATTTTGGTTGTTGGCCAGATAAACTCCAGCCTTAGTTAATGTTGGTAGACGTTTGTATATAGTAAAGCTTGTTCAAGTAATAGAAAACTAATGGTTGTAACTTGAATGTGTCATTTTATTGCTCAAACAACAGATTTGCATTTACTCAACCCATAATCTTTACCAATGATGGAGCAATCACACTTGTTCAATCTTGTTAAGCCACTTAGCTCATATGTGAAGAACTGTTTGGACAAAAAATATTGGATCAACTGCCAGATGTTTATATAGTTTTTTGTGTATACAACTTATATACAAAAGCATAATCGAACTAAAATTCACAAGTGATAAGACTATATAGTCGAGTAACGAAGTACAGAGAGCAGGGTATATGGATTACTAACAGCTATGTAGATTACAGTATGATTGCAGTAAGAAAATGTTGGATGAGCAGGATGGTTCAGCCATTATCACTGCAAAGTTGTTACTTTTGTTGTCGTACAACATTTTTATTCTGCACACAAGTGTACACTGCAGATTTATTTTCATGACTGCGATTTACTATTTCGATCACTTCACCACGTAATAATTCGCATAGTACTTACAATTAAAATCAAAATAACAGCCGTAGACTCAAACGATAAAAACACTTTTTCTCAGCACTGTAGCTAATCAAATTACTCTGTACTTATGGTGGTATGAGTGAGAAAATTGCAGAGTACGACATAAATTTTGAAAATATAGGATGCTGCAGCTATACATATAAGACAACAACAAAACACATGAAGAAAAAGATGCAAGCATATACACCATAAGTAAAAAACGCATGTTTAAACTTCGACGGCTGTTTCATGTCATCAAGTGCATCTTGCCACCCAGTAATGGGTTCACTTAGAGAAAAATTATGACACCCATTAGGGCACTCTCGTGCATCTTCCTACGGTTTTATGAATGAATATTCTCACATGCAGACATAATAGAACATGAGAGAAAAAAGTGACACAAGTGCCGCACACCAGTAACCAAACGTCACATGTAACATTTGCATTGCTTATGGCTCCCTATTTGTTATAGTAGTTTGTACTTGAATCTACGAAGGACTTAATAATTTTAACATCATAAAAGTTCCACTTGAAAACTCCATTCATTGCTAGTCTACAGTATTTAAATGCATAGGTATGTTGGTATGGACAAAGTTTCGTCTGCAATAGTGTAAACAACGGAAATGATTTGGCTCCGGATTTTCCGGGAATATTCTTCAGGGTTGGATTATCGGAGAAACCCCGCAGTCAGTGTTTTGGTAAAAAACTATTCGTAGAGACAAAACAAAACGATCACCATTTCCATGGTTTTTTGTAATGTATTTCCATGGTTAAACTGTTTGTTCAAGTTTGTGAATGAAATACGTCCTCATATAGTAATTACAGTTATATTAACGTAACTACGTAACTGAGTATCTGTCATGTCTCATACATTTCAATTAAATATACCGATATTGCATATACTTGTTGGCAGACTTTGGTAATGCATAATAACGGCATTGTGTCATTAATAGTGCCATTACGCTCTCGAGCATTTACAAGTTGCAATTGAGATTCTATCAACAGATATAAAGCAACTTCCTAGTACTTCCTCCATATGCCATGTCGCCGATGTTTTCTCACGATCTCTGCACCATGTCTCTCCGTCTTCATGTAGCAAGTTCCTGTTAATCCAAGACTAAACGACGCTCAAGCCGTCGGATGTGTGACTGGACAGTACGAGTTACGATGATTATTGTGACTATGGGAAGTGTATTACGGATTAGGAAAATGACGCCACTTTTCGGCATTTATTTATGAAACTATCTACTTGATTATGAATTGAGACTCATCTATACACTGAACGAAAGCTTATTTACATTGAGCCAAATCAAGCCTTAAATTTGACGGAAACATGAAAAATGGGAACTGTAACTGAAACCAAGTCAAGAGGTTTAGTAGTAATGGATTTTCAGCCAAAACTTGTGGATTATCATAATATCCTAGATTATTACACTTACATAGTTGCTTAGTTAGTGCTCACCGTCTGCTTAGCAAGAGTTCAGGCAGTCTGACAGTATAGATGGACAAGTCAACAAACACCAGAGCATGGGCCCACTGAACTGGTGTCTCCTACATTAGAGATTTTCCAGTTCCATGTAAATCACTTATAATATGTATGATGATACAAAAACTGTAGCAATCATTGTTGTCTTCTTTGAAATGGAGCCAAAATTCTTAGAGACAAACCAATCTAAAGGACTGAATTAAGTAGAAAAGGAGCCCTGTATGATATTGAGATTTCGAGACGATCAGTGCACAAGCAACCACTTTACTTGTTTAGTACCTTCTGACAAGTGCACATCCATACACATACATACTAAAGGGATCGTCCTGGTCCGTCGTTACAAAGTAAAAACTTTGTTCTTTCGCTTTCATTGATTTGGCGTCGGGAGTCTGGTTGCGATCTCCTTGCTCGTCCCTTCCATACTAACGTTGAATAAGTAGTGTGTATGATTTTTTTTCTTAAAATGCTAAGCATGTACAACGTGCCCATTGTGTTGAAGGATCGATAACGAGTGTCTTTTTCGTCATTTCAGACCGTCTGCCACGCTTCCCTAATTTTTACAGTAATCCGAGACACTGGAAGGCGTTCTGCTCTCATTTTCCAGTCATTTTCATGGGGACAGTTCTATGATAAGAATTAAACGTCAGTACATTACTGCTTCCAAGTACTCTACTAGAAGGGAAAATTGGAGTTTAATGAGAGCGTTAATTCCTGCTACTTTTAGACAAGAAATACATATACCTACACCGTTTTTTGGTCTGCACTTAAGGGAGTCATTATTTTCTGATTAATGAATGTATAACTCGCGAAATAATTTATCACGTAACAAAAAAACGATCGATCATTAACACCAGGCATAACTCAGACAAGAGCCTGCATAGTAGTCTGCACTATAGCTTAGTCGATGAGGATGGAAATGTTGAAGATTCATAAAGGTGCATCTGGTTCATTTCCTAGATCCACTTTTTCCCCACAGAATTCTCCCATCTCAACTTCATCATCTGGGTTCTCATTTAAATTTCAAATAAATCACAGCCAGATTATAAAAAAGGATAAGTACAAGGAACACCAATATACATAGAGTATAATATGTAAGTAGTATTACAAGTTTATGTTGTGTGTGACTTCTATATTACAAAAGTTTTGCAAAGAACGAAACATACGGCACCATAATATATTAGATAGAAGATACTGATATGTGCAGAAATGTTTTCATTCGCATTACCAAGATATTGTTTCTTCATACATATGTGGATGTATAGCTCTTTCAAGTGCTGTAGAATCGTTCCCACAACTAAATTCTTATCAAAAAATAAGTACATACATGAAACTACAAAATTTACTATTCCTGTGAGCATATAAGTAAAGTAGACTTACCGAAGAAATGATGGCAGTTTATGAGCATATATACTCCTTTGGAGGGAAATAATTGTGCATTATATCGGTATTCTGAGGGATTAATTGGCGTTCTGAGCAGTGTAAGTTGCATGGGCGGGTAATCAATCTCAGGGGGTAATTTGACGTGGTGGCAGTCCGATGAGAGGTGTGAATAATAGGAATAATAGACGATGTGACATGTGTTCTTCCTACTTGTAATTCACCCTCACCGGGTGAACATGATACACTCCCGGGAACTACCCCAGCAAACTCTTCGATATTCGAAAAGCCTGCTACGTTTGTGTATATCCTCTACATATGTACATACATAGATGAGGTATAATTTCTACATACATACATCACTTATATCCCATGAGTACAAAATAAATATACCCGCTACGCTAAACAGCATCTATATTCCAACAGGCATATTATAGGGATAACCTCAGACCTTTCTTGCCTCATTAATCACCATCGCTGTTCATTTAAAATGTACTTTAGCTGAAATCACACGTCCTTTAATACGAACCACCACCTATTACACTATTATGTGTGTAAATCTCCGGGTTAAGTTATTGTCTGTCGTGTATCTTTGTATCTGTTTGGTGACTCTCTGTGTGACAAAGCCGATTGTCTTCCAATTTCATGCTTTGTTATCCTATGTATGCGGAGGTGGTCCGTCAATCCGCCTGCTACGCTTTTCTATTTTAACTTCATGCAGGAATTTTATGAGATTTCTTCCTATAGTATAGATTCTAATTTACAAAATGGCAATTGATCCCTTTAACGCTACAAAACAATATATAGCTCTCCCTAAACTAAACGAAGACTTGCCCTTCCACATCGGTTACCCACAGGGACCCATTTAATCCTTGTGAAATTAGCCTTTGTGCCTTGTTGACCCTTCACAATTTTAAATTGCTAGTTCAAACTATTGAATTTTAAGCACGTCAACATCTGATCCGCTGTTCTTTTCAAGCTTGCAATAAATTAGGGATGTTCAAGCTGTTCACATTGTGCATGTAATTAAAGCTGTCAAGTTTATCAAATTATTTATTTAATGGGAGCAAGCGTCCTAGCTACAACAATGCAAATACACATACTCTACATCTCATATGTACGAACATCTACAATGAAATCAAATGCGCATCAACATGGTTTTCATTATTTATTATGGTTTTTACGGTGGAATTTAGTAATCTTTAAATCTGAGCACAATAATTCTGTCTCAAGCGTTGTTTTGTCTGCTAGATGTTAACTAAAAATACGGAATGGATATAAATTACAGTAGGAACAAAACATAAACACGATTTTCATGCAGAAAATCAAAACGTCCATACATCTTTATGACGTGTTTACGTTGAGCAGCACCCGTTTTCGTGGTGAAATGAATATTGCTTTGGCGTCTTACTTTGAGCATCACAATAATTATAATAGTCCCGCTGTATATCATTACGTAAGTGTGACAACAAACGGGTTTTGTTCAGATGGCTCTCCTTGAAGTTTTATTTTTAAACGACTACCAATTCACCACCAACAGGTTCAAGTACCGGTTACAACTTATTTCGGACATTAGTTATATATACGTCCATAGATATATTTTGGCCTTCAAATTCTTTTACTGACCTTCAGAACCTTGAAAATTTCAGGGGATAATACCAAAATAAGCAATAAAGTGATTCTGTATTCCTTGAAAAATCTATTTTTAGTTTATAAAGAAGTGCCCATGTTTAAATGTTATGTCGGACCGAATAAATATAGTTGCCCAATAAAAATTTAGAGCGAGAGTGAATGTATATATTGACGTTCTTTCGTAGGGAAGGAACAATATTGTTCCTGCATTGCCGTTCCAATATACTGGATCATCAATAAGATTCCAGTCCCTTAAGATATTGATGATAGCCCAAAGTTTACGGAGTCTGCACTTGAAAGGTTGTCATATCGTCCTTCATTAGAAAATACGTAATATAAGATAAGCACAGGACATGCATACATTTATGACACCAATGAGAATGACAGGACATCGATATGCACTTTTCTGCTTACCTTCAACAGAATGCTAGGATTTTACACCTACCAACTTTTGTTATTCCAGGAAGAAAGAATCAGCTGATAGTAATATACACAGAATTGTTCTATATCATGGCAGTGCTTCTTGGATCTTCCAAACAACCTGCTATGATGTTGTTCGAATGCTAAACAAACAGCTTGTATATGCATAGGATCAAAATAACATTATCGGCGACATCGACAATTGACCATTACACTCCGGTATGACTAAAATCTCCTACCACTGTTACTCGTATTATGTATTTAGTTAAGCTCCTGTAGTCCATACCAATGCGACAGCTTTTTGGCATTGGCCCCAATTGATTAGGGGATAATAATAATTGGTCGTCTGTCCAGCCTGCGTCTTTATATGCTTTACAGCTTATTGCTAGCTTGTGCCTGGCGCTGATAAGTTTTACAGTTTTCAAGCCGAGCGTTCTTGTTTTTGTCGTCAGAAAGTAACAAGATTGTCATAATATTGGGCAACCAAAAGACAGTAGCACCAATCTTCTGAGTATTCCACTGCCTACGGTTTGGTGGTCATAAAATACCACTGGACCGTTCGACCCCCGGCATTCTTCATCCTATATTCAAAATATCAACAAGTCATACTTACATCGTAGTTGTATTATATGTAATATATAGTATATATTATATATAATACAACTATATGTATTATATATAAGCTAGTACCTATATATAGGTACTAGCTTATGACAAGTATTTTTTACCATCATTTTTTACCGTCCTAATTTCCTCTAAATGTTCAGAGATGATGACAGCTCTAACATCATTACAAAAGGAAACTTTCGATTTTTTGTATCAAGTTTATTGACAAAAGCCGGATTGATGCCAGGATCACCAGTAAACAACTTTTTCTTTCTGAATTCAACGAAAACCAAGTTTTTTTGTAAACTATCTGTATATATACACCGTAAAAACTCTAAAAATTGTAGTACCGTAAATAAAACAGTGAAAAACGGTATTAACAACATATTATGCATAGACGTTACATATACAAGGATATGAGATCCGAAATCTATAAGTACACGAAGATTGCCCTCTTTTTCTACTAACCTAATTTAACAACAATTGCATCTATTCTTTCAAGTTTCAGGAAACAGCTTTCCCTAATATTACTGTTCACTCAACTTCTGTTTGGAATGGTACCCCCTTTCCGGTTTTTTCTCAATTACTCATTACGTACTATAGGAGAGCTATGAATTTATACCTTAGTGAATTAATATTTTAAAGTTTAATAATATAATAAATTACTTAATGAAATAATTATTATGACTTACAAAAATTATGATTGGAAATTAATTAGTGCGTGAATAGTATGGTATTTTGTACATAGAGATTAGTGAATGCAACAGCCATGGACTGCGACATATATACATCTTCAAATGGTGACACATCTTGTTGTACGTGATATTTTTAGTAGGTAGGTTATTTTGTGTGAAAATATTGGCATATATTTACAAAGATGTCTATAGGAAATAAATTGTAATTGAATTTAAATGGAAGTATTCTGTAGACTACATTACATTATTTTATGCTTGCCATGACCCTTTCAATACTTCAGATTGCTTAGAATTAGCAAAAGCTGCTATCTGTTGTCAAAAACTATATCCGGGAATATAAATCCATATCTGCACCTCAAGGTTCACAAAAATACATTCCAATTTCTTATAAGACGGATTTTATTGTCCATAATGTCATGTCATAAATAATAATAATGTCACTCCTCGAAAAGCTGATCTAATAATTGTGCTGAAACGGATAAGTACGGATGATTATATTATATAGTATAGTAGCGTACAATTTCTTAAGTGCTAACTAAAATTTGAGGACATCAACAAGTTTATTTGTTCAATTCATATACGTCAAAAATAAACTGAACAAAAAGTAGCTGTAATATATTTTTAACAGCGTAATTTGAAATATCACAACTTATCTCCTATATAGTTTGCAGTAGCTAGCCTATATAAATACAATATACATAACATCAAATAGCTGCCTGTTAGGATTTCATCCCACCAAATCCTTCAGTTTGACATCTCTACACATATTGTGTACATTATAGCGGATACGGGTACGGGGAATACATGTATGGCATACATAAATGTAGTCCGTTTCGGAACAAAACCCTTAAACACAAATCGTAATAATAAACCCCGAACCAGCAGTATAACGGCATAAACCCTCATAATACCACATGATAATATTGATGTTATGAAGTTTAGAAGTATAATAATATACTTATGTGACTAAATGGAATGTAATACAGTGGACGTTTGGAAATGCTAATAGAGATTTGAAACGGAGAAACATGGGTTTCTACCACCAATAAACAGTGTAATATTGAATGCTATTGTAAGTATAACATTATTTAGGGTAATTTCTCCCGAGCTTATATAGTTCACTCCTCTGTGTATTAGGGCTCTAAGCGCTATCATGGAGAAATGCCAGCCCACATAGACATATCTGAAATTGGTAGAGGACACAAGTTTTTTCGAAGGAAACTATGTGGAAAGAATTACCCCTACAATAATCGTAAAAATGAGAGTCATATACGCTTGTAGATAATAGGTCGCGAGCAAAGAAACTCTATAGCGTAGTGCTCTGTAATGCTTATATAGCTCGAGCTCTATATATGTGCATGCCTGAATATATTTTGGAATATCACAAAAATCCTACTAGAAATTTCAACCACCTCTTTTCAAATAGAGGCATAGTATACCATGACATAAAAATAAAGATTAGTGTACAACATATGAGCACTTATAGGGATCATTGAGAGAGGCCAATAAACTCACATCTCTGTATACCTCCGTCATTCGCATTAATAATACGATAGTGCGGCTAGCTTTGTTCATTCTGCCCGGACCTTGTGCCTTCATTGTCCGACATCGTCACGCTTTAAGTGGAGACACAACGCTGTTCCTTATGCTCCGCGTCCCTTTACAGGGACGTCAAGAGAGTCGTATAAATGTAGTTTGTGTCACAAGTCAAAACAGCGAGAGAGAGAGAACCAACTTCTTTTTTGTTCCAATGATGCGCTATAAAATCTTTTGGTTCCATACGTTAAATAAGTAATTTATGCTCACTTGTTTCCTATTCCTTATCTATTCTACTATATACACTCTCAATTGTACTTGTTAGTCACACATTTGCACACATGAAACCCACTTGCATATTCTATTCTGGCATGGTCACGTCATTATTCTCCCATGTTTTTTACAGGGTATGACACATTATATATGTAGCATTCTGCATTATGGAAACACACCGGTGTTCAGCGCAGCAATAAGAGCAATAAGTCGTATGGTCTTGAGAAAATATGTGAGCAATTAAATAAAGTATGTTGTATGGTACTGTGAGCATAACTTCAAAAAGGCAACTAAATCTCCGAAGGATCTAGTATACTAGCTCCACAGGACATGATTGCAGTGAGAAAAAATCTGTTAGACAGTAGTTGAAAACCAATAAGAGGTAATAATGCACAGTGGTTATATCACTTCAATGCTAAGAGACTTGCACGCAACAATAGACGTCGCCGCCGTTGCCATGTACTAAACAATAACAACATCCTATAATAGTCTGTCGGTTTTATAAGACATGTGTACTACTCAAATTACATGCTACACATGATGTGCCATTATGTACAAACGGAGGTATTATTCTCTCTGAGCTCCAGCTGCTTTAAGACAATGATAAAAACAAAAGGAAAACAACAAGCGATTGCAAGGAATCGAGAAAAATTCTATATAGTTTTGTGGCAAAAAAGGAAATATACCAAAAGGATGGAGGGAAGCAGTAGTAAAATGTTGGAATTTCAAAAAATTGTTTTTACTGCTTTAAAACTTTGCTTTTATGTGGCGTAAGCAGAATTCACCTTGTAGCTGCTAGTACAATTTTTGTACAGCTTCTGAGCTTTGGTTGTGTATAATATTATAAACCACAGGGCGAATGCAGATATTTGATAAAACCGTGAAAGAATAACGTACGTCAAGGTTTAAATTAAATTTAGGTAATAATACAAAAGATAGGTGTTCATGTTTACAGAGGGGAGTGGAAGTTAGGATAGAAAATATTTCAAATATATACTCTGGACATGTAGAATGCACGTATTCTTGATGTTAGCTGACTCACTGAAGTCTCAAGGAATTTGTTTTTATAGTGTAAAATGGAAAACTCTTATTTTCCGGTTTTATGTAACATTATAGTTCAGTGCAGTTATGATATAGAGGAGTAAACAGGGATAGCGGGGTACAAGGAAGAAAAAGGAAATATCAACGGAACTGTATCAAAGTTATGAAAGGCTGGTGCATGGAGAGACATACATACGAGATGATGCGAATAAAATTCTGGAGGGTTGAAAGGTGGAAAAAAGTATAAAAGACTGTGCAGGTGAACCATAAAAAATATAGCTTTGTGTGCGATGAGCGCCGTTTCATAAAACTCGTAAAATGCATGGGCTTGGAAGGAGGAATGTGTATATATAAAGAATATAGTCTTCAAACAGTATAGAAGTTTGGCAAACGTGGAGTGAATAGAGAGAAGCGAAAGGATATATAAGAGAGACGGAAGAGTGAGAGAGAGAAAGAGAAAATTGAAAAATATAAAATTGAGTCTGGGCGGAATTCCCAGGCGGAAAATCTGCTCAGTTTCCTCAATTTTTCTCTCCGTGATTTTTTGCAGAGTTCCAATGCCACTTCTGTCTTCTCTCTGGGGACATTTGAATTTCATCAGTGAGCTTCATGATCTTCAATTATTCATCGCCTGACTCGACTTTCCTCCAGCTCGTGCGCCCACTCAACCCTTTTTCTATTCTCCTAAACTGGAAATTATTACCCTTATATCCTAGACCTAATCGAATCCATCCACTTCGCCCTCGTCGACTTACTGCCCAATCTTCTAAGTGAACCAATTTGTTCCACATTTTTCTCCTTATACCAACAAAAAACTCTCACATCCAAGCCCCTGATTTTTTCATTATACGGTGATAAATGCTTCCTGACTCTTTTATCAGCTCCGAAGTACTCTGATACACCTCATTAATTATAACTTTCTCTATTCCTTTCTCCTCCTCTTCAGCTCTCCTCTTACTTAGTATTGCTGAATCGCATTTTCCTACGCCAGTTTATACTTAGGTTTAACCTAAATATTATTTTTCTTATGCTGGATATTTTCTTTATCTTGACAGCTTGCAGCACAAGATTTTTTTCCCGTCTCTATTTCCACGTCTATAACTTCTCTTCGAACATTAAATAGGATTTTCTTGATAAGCGATCCTAAAAACAAGTACTTTTGGCACACACATTACAACTTTATTAAAGTAAACATGGAATAAAATATAGATACTAAAATTGAATATAGTTCTTTGAAATACTATTATTTACAGTTGTTTATATCATTCTTTAGAAATACATCGGCGGCTGAGCAGGTTAAGATAATTGAAAAGCTGTTATCCTATGTAAGTATGTCAAAGCATCACATGTATCTTTATTATTCTTTTGTCTTATCTAAATTAGCAATCTACTTATATATACCAAAAACTAAAAACATTGTAAATCTTACTGTACCACAAGCTGTCACATGACTAAAAGTTTACTTATTATTGGTAATCATGTGCGAGTGTTACCAGTTAGGAGAATTTCTAATCCTGATTATGTTGTATAATAATTACTGTATCATTTCTCCATGTCTCTTCCGCGTGTATGTAGCATAAACAAGAAAGGCTTGAACCACCTGTGAGTTGTAAAAATGTACTAAGATAATTGTCCGAGGAGATGACTTGAATAAGTATGGAGATCTTTGTAGATAGCAATAAATCAAAAGAGCAAATATTCATATTTGGAGCTAAAGCCTACATAGATGAAAGTACTAGTTTGATGACACAGACCACATTACAGGTAATGATTCTGATGAAATAATTGACTACAATTTCATAGCCAGAAGCCCCATCCTATGATTCCCCCGTATTGTTATGGGTGCAAGGTGCAGAAAAAATTTTAAATGGATAATTACTTACAAGTGAGTGGGTAACTTGTGAAATAATTTCCGTTGGAATTAGATTTTATGGCAGGATACTGTGTTTTCGTCATTATGATGAGCTACCCACTATATACCTAAATTAAACTTACTATGGTCACTACAAGTCTCAATAATATATGGTAATTGGATTGGAGTCATTCAATAGCGTGACACATATTGCAACCGTGCTAAGTTCATATTACAATATACACATGAATACTTATAGCATATTATATAAGTACTGATGCTATAAAATGTACAATCACTTGTATGAATATATGACTCGTATAAAACGCTGAGTTAAAAATTACCGAATGGTGCTTAGATATGTTGAACCCGACCGCAAGGGTGTACATACATAAAGGCGGTGTCATAATATACAAAAAGACACGCCTGCCAAGTATTCATTCCAGCTAAACCTGATGCTCTTAAATGTTCTTTCGGCCATAAATGTTTACAACTTTAGAAAATAAATCCGCTTAAAAGAGGATGACTTCTTTCCACTCATCGTAATAACTTTATTGTCCAGGCCAGGCAATCTCCACCCGATCCTTTTCGTGCCTTGCATGGATCACAGTTGATCCATCATAGTATAGACCCTCAACACCAGATTACTCTAATAATAAGTGTGAGTTTCACACATTTTAATTCCCAATTCATTTTAATTTAGACCCTCTAATTGCTTTATACTTCTACATTAACTTAATCCTTAGTCATATTACTGAGCACAAGAAGCCTATATGATTAAGAAGAGTCGATTTTTACTTGTGGTTCTATATTATTGGCTTCCATCCTCAGATATTTTCATGCCCGTAATTAGTGCTTGTAGTCACACTTGCTACAAAATTTTTAAGCATGGATTATGTTATGCTATTTAAGTAGCAATTTGACTACCACCTACAAACATGTTTAGATCAATCTACATATTTTGAATCTAGTATTTAATTCACATTTTCCGTACAAAACATTCGAGACGGTATGCAGTACTTACAAATGTATAGTATTTATAACAATGCAAATCAAGTAACCACAAGGGAAATACAACTACCTGTAAAAATTACATGGTCAACTTCATCGCTGATATAATATTTTAGAGTGTAAGCCAAAATATACTCAAATCTAATAAATATAATAGGAAATAAACAATAGTCAAGTATGTAGTCCCCCATATTTACACCCAGTACACTTGTCATATTAATAACACTCATGGTAAGTTTATGTGTCTGCGGGAAAAATACGGATTATACTATAACATACAAGAACTCCCAAGCAAAAACGTACCAAGCAGCGGTTTTTTTGTGAAACTCGCATCGTTTTGAATACCAGAAGTACACTATACTTTTTGGTATAACCTGTTTGGGGGTGCATGCAGTTCTCCGAATGTGCCAAGGATAGGTTAAAATTGAAATCTGTGTAAAACCAGGGTTAAATAAATTTCTCGTTTATAATACGGCTGAATAGTGAAAACGTATATAGAGACAGCCCTGCATTGTATTGAATGTAAATATGAAAGCGTGACCAAATAAATATAAAATGCAGCATGGTTGGAAAACAAGTGGTGTGCAAGAAGGATTTTTAGGGAAGCTCCTATGTGCATAGAAAGAAGCGTTGGTTTATACATATGTTTTTATACTCTTCCACTGGTAGGCCAGGAAAAACTTTCGAGTGGGTTATCCATGGAGAGCAATAAAACCCTTTGGGTTGGATTAAAACAAGCCTTGTTCCTTCATGCTTACAGCAGTTTTCCCCCCGAAAGTTCTCGTCATAAAATAATCAAGAGGTGCTTTAAAAAAGATTCACTTTCCAGTCTTTCCAAACCATTTTCTTTCAATCATCCATCATATCCAATTAAGTTTCAATTAACACTCGCTGATGGTCTCGAAGGTCATCGTTATCAGTTGAAATATAATATGCATGTATGCATTATACAACTTTTACTTGCACACCATCCCTGTTTGTTCATTGTCTTACCGTTGGGAGTTGACTGTTATTACACTTTGAGATCATTGGATTCGAAAGTGCAACTTCTTCCTCTGTGTGACAATTATTACTGTTCCCATCGAATTAGCTCCTTGTTGTCAATTATATAAATGTACGCACACCATTCAATACTTTATTTGGAAGATAATTATTATTATTGACTGAGATATATGAGCATATCATAACAAATTCACTTTCCAATACAGCAACATGATATTCAGCTGCATTTTAAATTTTTTCTTTAAGTTGAATTATCAAACGGCGTGTTGAAATCGCCTGTAAAAAAATTTAACCAGTAATCCAGTTTCCTTTGAAGATTTTATTAAGATTTAGATTTAGATTTAGCACGCGGCTCTTACAACCTATATACCCTACATACAAATTACATGTATACATATTTCCATGTAGTGTACATATTTCCATACATATGACATGTAGTCCATTTCAAGCAGCTAAACAACAATTAGGTGTAGCCATGATCGTTAAAATTTTTCAACTGTTTAAAAAAAAGTAAAATATACTTGAGAGAAAATACTGATGCGGTATAAGGAAACGTTGTAAATGCAATAAAGATGATCGAGAGTATGTATTAAAATGAATTGAATGAGCTCGTACTTGTTTCAAAGAAAATGCTTTACATATTTATTCAAAAAAAATTTTGTTAAGGGTTGTAAAGCTTAATGCAATCATTGAGTACCAATTATTACAGTGTCATAAAATTTGAAGTGATCGAAGTACAAAAATGCTCCACTGTAAAATCATCTAGTGTATATAAGACTGTTGAAAGGATACAAAACAATTTTGGAATCCGGTACGTGTACAAAATCTGTTCTTGTTTCAATGGGCCATGTAGGAAGATCTAGTCAGAATCACTGTTTAGCAGTATGGGTAGTTGGGGCAGGCAGCTGGGTGAACACCGGGTGGGTATTGGTGGTTGAATCTGTCGAAGACGTATCCGACAGGGGCACCATAGCCGGCAGTGTTACAGAATGGGTAGTTGGGGCAGGTAGATGGGTGAACTCCGGCTGGGTATCTGTAATAATTAAATGGAAAAATTAATTTCATGGTCTAATTACATTTCTGTGTATAAAACTCCAGAGAATTCGAAATATTTCAATTTTTGATGCAGAATTTCGTTGCAAAATAATTATTAGCTTACCTTTCTTGCGGGGAGGCGAAAGCAATGGCAACACAGGCCAGGAGCTGTATAAAACAAGAGACAATGGTGTTAGATAAGATTTTAACGGTTTGTAAAATGAAATGCTTAGTCGCATTCCAATGTTGGAAAACAATAAGTTAAAAGATATTCTTATTAATTAAGCTTGTAAATAGTGAAGCTGGTGTAGAACGTACCAAGACGACGAGGAGAGCCTTAGACATGTTGGCGAAGTAAGTTTGGATGTGGATTTGGATGATTCTTAAACGAGTTAAAGGTTTGCAATGATGCTGCTAGTGACAAGTTCACTATTTATATTGGAATAGAAAATGTTAAATCATATATTGGCAAAAAATATTGTTTTATTAACGATGACTTAAATAAAACTAGAACACTTCCTGAATTCCCTATTTCTTCATGCCGCTTCTTTCTTAATGCATCTCAAATTTCCAGATTAATAATTCAAGGTGAGCGAGTGAATGGAGGGTATTACAGATATACATAGTAGCATAATATAAGAATCACAATAAAGCTTGTTGATCCAGAAGCAAATTAATTTTACACGTTCTAAGTCAGGGTATGCGATTATCGGTGAGGCGCGGACTGCTCGTTCCTGTCTGCTCGCATTAGGTCTTCAGAATAATCAATCATTTTTTTACGACTTTTAATCGCTTTGTTAATATTCATTTGATCGCTGGATTGGATGGAGAAGAGGACTTTTTCCCTTTACGAAATACAAACATATGTTTTGCATCATGTAAGCATAGTTTAACTCTAACTCATTAGGAGGACAAAAAATCTCCATTAACTTGACTAAATCAATTGCAAATTTTTAATTTGCATTAACAATTATTAATAATAATAGTACTGTCAATATATTTATAACCCTTCTTGAATGGCAAGTGGGCAATAGGCACAGAATATACGTGAGTACACATCACATCTTCAACATATGTACGCACATGCCACACATGCTCAACTCATATGTATAGATATACAAACATACATTTGTACATAACCCCATGCAGGTTTATTATTGATACGGTTCCAATTTGCATTGTTTTTGACCGCAACAATACATCCATATTTGAGTGTATGTATATATACATACAAGTTGTTTTCATCAGCAAGGAAGAGGTAGAAAAACTATAAAGCAAAGACATGTTAGTGCAAGGGCTGGGTCAAAGCGACCTTGCCTTTCATCTGAAACAATGTATTCTAAATTAAAGATGCTGAGTAGTGCGTAGAGTGAAGAGGCAGATCTGTATCACACTATTATTCAAACATTATTTTTTGCAGCTGATCTCGCAATATATATGTATACGAATCTTTTATTTTTTTCTTCATCCTTTTTTGCAGATCCCATAGATTGTGTAATAATATAGCGTTTGTCAAGCCTTAATTGGAAAGATAATGATTTGTAGAATGCATTGTAAAATGTATTTGTGATTAAATTCCAAAAATACAAGGGAAAAAATCGCCCGAAGGTGTACAGTGTGACAAGCATAAACAAATCAAAATACAGTATGTAATAGTATGTCAGGTTTAGGCTTGATTTCTACGAGGTATTATACTAAGTTTTAAGATCTTAGTATACATATAGACAGAATAAGAGCATATTAGTAGGAACTGTAATTTGTATGATTTGTGCGGACAAATCTGAACTGCACAATCTTGAGGGCTACCTGCTTTGTATGTGAAAATGTTTTAAGGTGTGACGTTCGACAGTTATCGCTTGTAGACAACAAGAATAAATTAACGGCCAGATTATTTGATCTGCATTAAATTATGGCATTTTACCAACTACGCTGTTATTGTTGGTCGTAATATTCGCCATTGGTGTCTTCCATTTGCATTTAAGGAACTGCAATAATGTCATTCATTTGCCGTGCCTGAGAACAGAACGAAAGAAATACATTGTAAAATATGTAAAACGAAATCTGCAATTTTTGCCGTTAATAGTTTCTTGCATATTTGTTTATTGTTTTGTTTAAAAGCAATTTGATATGGCAGCTATATTTCCTCAATATTTGTCTACTTTGTTGTTCTATTTCATAATATATGTACCACAATCACCATTAAAATTCAAATACAATGATTCTCTTAAAATTCAACTAACAATATTGTCAAAGTTATATGATTATATCAAACTCTATAATGGTCACTTGCGTGACATGATGTGTAGTCAAGTACAAATACATAAATGCATATATGTACATGTCATCAGATAGTGATTTTAACAATGTCGTTACCAGAGATCCGAAACAAAAAACTTTACAAGGAAAATACTTTGGGTCATTAGGTATATGATCAGGTTTTAATGTGACAAGGCAAGTGTTGTCAAGCGCTTGCGGTTCAAGTGTAGGGTAAACAAACTTTGAGACTTGAGACCAATAAGCAAACATCAACAGTGCATTTGTTGATGTTGTTGGAGTCGTCAATACTTCATCATCCAGGTGGTCACAGGTCCGTTGATGATGAGACATAAGCACATATCATCCCTTCTCTTACGCAAGGTGAAGGAATTGTTACAGTAAATACGTTTAGACGGATGCAGAATGCATTTGTTTATTTCTTTGAAAGGTGGTAACCAAGGGGAGGTCTTTGGTTCAATTCTATAGTTTTTGTCTAAGCCAAAATGTAATTGTCGGTAAAAGGATCGGACCTACCACACCAAAAGCGTCCCTCCAAAGTCAACTATGTTGGTTGGTCATTGCCTATGGCACCCTCAAAGACACGCGATACTACATGAAGTCCTCGGGATTTAGCTGTTTACCATGTTAAGTTGTAATAAGGGAAAATACAGACGCAAGCTCTCAGCCAGAACAACTTTGTCTACTTTACTGGCTTTATCTGTAATCTGTAAAGTACTGAAAGTGCAATGAGTACATAAGAAGCATCAATAATAAGCTTGGAATGATACTCTAGGCAATAAATACTGGGTGTCGACTAAACTCCAGATCTTTCAGATTGCTCGCTGTAAAGATCAGCAGGTTGCTTGTTTTCGGGAGACCCTCTTGGGTGCATTGTTGCATCTTTCCAAATGTAATAGAGGAGTCAATGCAATAGAGACCCTGGTGATACTTGAAGTAATGTTTTCTATATCTGTCTGATTTATTATTTAGGTGCCAATAACTTTAACAATACGGGCTGAAGCCCGGCAGAAGAGCAACTCAATTACTGTAATAGAGCGGTTTCCAATTGGATCCTCTTGTCTTTTTCCGTGTAATTCGGTTTCGAGGTCAGTTGAAAGGCAGGAAACATATTTAGAATTCCAGGGAAATTTGCTTTATAACTTTAGTTTATTAGTGGTACCTCATTCAGATCAGGCACAAGCTGGAACATTGTTGCAAGGGCGGGCCCGGAGCACGTCCTGTCCGCCCATATACTTTCTTTAAACTTTCAATCCAGAAGATGTCTTCTTGGAGTATAATTAAATTGAGCCGTTAAACAAATTCAATTTCTACAATCTGTTGGTGCAATTCAAATGTAACTGCCTTGTTTGTGGGGCAGGTCAACTGAAATTTATTACTAATTCACTGTCTCTTTGTTGACAAACCCTACAGAACGGAAAACCGCGTTAATGCTAGGTTATATGGAGAAGAGGTAAACCAAGCAATAAATGATATAGGA
Source organism: Lipothrix lubbocki (assembly GCA_034696945.1). Taxonomy (NCBI): domain Eukaryota; kingdom Metazoa; phylum Arthropoda; class Collembola; order Symphypleona; family Sminthuridae; genus Lipothrix; species Lipothrix lubbocki. The sequence continues at coordinate 44,154 of JAQGAK010000307.1, forward strand.
ATGTTTTTTCCTTTTTTCTTCCATGTTTTGAGCATAACATTACCTGCTAAACTCACAAGGCTTAAAATTTCCACTCCAGCCCTGGGATTCTAAGTAATGACAGCTTTATGTATTCAATCTCTGAAGCCTAAAGATAAGGGAGCGACAAAAACTGGTTTTGTAATGTACTGCCAAAACAAGTGATCAGCAATTAAATCATCAAAATTATTATTAATGGCACAGCGTGGAATGCGTAATTATTAGTCATGATAATTTATTGATTTACAGAAAGTGCATGTCTAAAGCTTGTCTGTGCGTCACATTTACTTGAATAAAATTAGTGAAGCTTACCCCATACAAGCTTCAGCGATATACACAAGGTGATTTCAAAGTTTTTGCAAATTCGATTTTTATAGCTTCCATATTTCATAGATTCAACAACTATCAAATATTACTGTATTTTATCGTTTGATGACAATATAAGTATAGAGATTAAAACGCATTTATTGATTATGAGGCATTTAACATACAAAAGTATAAATGATAAGATTTTACAAAAGTTAACCATTATTTCAACCTCACTCATCAATATTTACCACTCGTAATCTCCTGGTGCAACTAACATCGTGTGCGTCCGGAGTTAACTACAAACTTAGGACGTTTTATAAGGTCGACATTTTCATTTCTCTAGTTAAGCGTATCGAAGTCCTCTAACAATACATACTCTTCAGTTAAAACATTTTTTTTTACAAATAATTGAACAATTATTTTTCCAGCCTTTTTTTAATTTTTAAATCTGAGTTCTGATGTCAATCGAGATTAAAACAGAGATCCAATTTTTGTTGCCAGTGTTCCAACGAGTAGCATGGCATTGATTAACAAAACAGAGTTAGTGACAGTAACACCGGCTGACGCGTCCTTCTTCTTATCCGGTATGTCTGTGTGTGTCTTCTGGATCTTATTTTCTTCAAATGCCAAAGCATAGTTTATGGATTGTAATAACGGATATTTAGTTCCGCCGCACAATCCAATAAAATCATCTGTATCTATGGACCACACCATGGCACCCCGCAGCCCTTTGGAGAGAGCATATTCAACCTGCAAATTATTTAAATTAACATTAATTCCATGATGATTCATACAATTAAACGCGAGGTCTAATTGCAAACGGTTGGGGAATGGTTGCTTCATGATCAAATTTTGAGTTTAGTTTGCCATCTAGTTTACTAATGTAGAAATCATTCGTAGCAACGTCTTGATATTGCTGTATACATTCACAGAGGGCAGCTGCGTATCTCCTTTCCGCTTTGTATCCGCGGAGCATGATAAATGATAAATAATAGGATTTGTTGGAGAGTTGTGTTCGCTGTTAAGTACTTTACGAAGTACGTTAACTCAGCAGTAAAACAAAAATATTACTAATAAAAACTCAACGAAATTATTGTTTTAACCTTCATTTTAATATCAAAACTATTACAAATACTATACCTTCTGGTAAAGACTTTCTGGGTTATCGAAACTAATCCACTTGGCACCACTCTTCATAAATGGCACTTTCGCACTGGAGTCCCAGTATGTCTTCCAAAGGCCACGGTTTCCATTAAGCTCTTTGCAAATCTGGAGGAAAATAATACCATCATATTATTGAAATTCATTGATGTCCAAATCCAAAAGTACTTGATCATTTGAATGATTTTACCAAAACTTGTACAATTATAGCGAAAATCGAATCAAAATTATACGACTGTGCATAATTTGTGCATACCTCAATATAACCCAAAAACCCATCCTCCCTGGTAAAAGGTCCCTGAAAGCCCTTATCCTCAGCTGGCTTATGCAGCCCGCTTCCCGTATTCTCATCTTTTAGTAAGAAAGTACGACCGTAGAGAGGAAGGCCGAGGACAAGTTTGTCAGGATCTGCCCCTTGAGAAATAAAATATTCTACGGATGATGCTATGCTGAGGTTTCCTGGTGGAGCAAATAATGGGGCGTTATGGCCCGTCTCTTTATCCCATGAACCGTGATAATCATAGCACATGATATGAATATGATCCAACAATCTGGACAAGGCTTTGAGATCATAAGCAGCATCCGCAACTTCTTTGGATGCGCCGAATGCAGCAGTGAGAAGGAGGCCAAACTCATTGAATTTATGTCTGAGTTCCTATGTGAGTGTAAATATAATAATTGAATGTTGCAAATAGCTTCTAATCACATGTGTACACGTTACTGTAAGTATATAAATACACCATACGCATAAATATTTACCTTGACTAAGGTTACAAAGTTTTGTTTATCCTCTGGTTTCCCACCACGCTTTCCTGGAAATTCCCAGTCGAGATCAAGACCATCAAATCCATGTTTCCTGCGGTAGCGCACACAAATGTAAACATTAATACCTACGTATATTATTAAAGGCATGTTTGAGGTCAGTAAATTTCTTGCAGTTTTCCTGCCAACATTTCCTTACCTCACTAAGGCAAGTGCGGACTTGGAGAATTTTTCCCTTTTTGCTGCATCCTCCGCCATCGTTGAATACTTTTCTGATCCTTCATTCCACCCACCGATAGCTAACAATACTCTTAAATGTGGGTGCTTTAATTTTATTCCATTGACCTTCTTATACCAACCTATAAAATATCAACAAAAATAAAATTATTATAACAATAAAATTATTATATTTAAATTTTTTAAATATATAAACTATACTATAGTATAATACACATATGTCATAAATTTCTGTGAATGGCAAATTACCTAATCCATAATTATCTTCAAGGTCTAAATATTCATCAAGTGGTTTCATGTCATAAGTGACATTGTTTAACCCAGCGAAGCTATAGATCAAATGCGTGCAAAAATTCGGGTCAAACTCTTCCAGCAAGTTGTACCCGCCTCCACCTAAACGATATTTCGCCCATGTTCCCACATAGCATACAACGACCTTGTCATGTGAATGTACATCTGGAAAAACAAAAGAACGGAAACCGTTTTTATTATCCATTGTTGTCCTTCTGCATTGTTGAGAACCATAGGTGGCGGCAAATTTAAAAATCATATAAATTAATAGGTTAGACCTAGAGAAATAATTTACGAAAAAGGTTCAAACGACTTACTTGAAATGCCCCTATTTCCAGTAAAAGCAATATCTAAATTTACAGGTTGGAAATCGTTCTCCTTGGATGACACCGTAGCCATCATAGCCCAAAGGCATAAAGTCCGAAACATATAGTTTTTCTCTCTGTATACATACAAATAGTAAATAAACTAATGTGTTCATACATGTAGTTCATAATATATAATCTCACATCCATATTAAAACTATGTTTATACATAGAATAAAATATATTCTTATGCAGAGCAGAACCTTAGGACAATTAAATATAACTCACCTTAAAAATTTCATCCTTGACTCAACCAGATTGTCACTTATAGAGTGCACTTGAAAAGATGATGGAGGCGACCATCGACCAGAGGATCTTCGTTATATTGCAATGCGGTCAACCCTTTCAAAGTGAAAGTATTGTATTGGTTAGTATTGTAATATGACCAACTATATAGGAGTAACAATGAGGAATTTGAGTTGACTGTTATTCACAAAATTTAATCCGTCACAGTGAACTGAATTGTTTTACTACAGTTTAATTTTGGAAATTAAATTCTTTGATTGAAATGTTGTCACGTTGGACTGGTAGTGGGCAGTAAAATACCACAAAAACAATGCCTTTCCTTGAATCCAAAGCTGCAACTCAATCAAAATATATGCTGCCGCAAATGAAAAGACTGTAGTGGTTATAAAAATGTTACGCTATACTTATTATATTATTCTTTTGTTTGCTCACGCTGCAAAATAAATGACAAATTGCAATAATTTTTGCTTACTTGACTCAGCTGAAGAGAAGCCGAATAAATTCGTGGAATTTGTAGAAATTCTTGGAATAAAATTCCAACACACCCACAACAATAATCAGCAATGGAATAATTGTGTGAAGCCTAATAATAAAGGGAGCAGATTTCCGTTCAATTCTTGCTGCTAAGCCTTGGCTGCAACCTGCAACAATGGATTTATGCAAAGAGAAACGGCTGAACAGAAATCTCAAGGCTAATTTTTTGTGTCTGTTCAGCGTTCAAATGACCAACTTCTGCAATGTTTTGCACTGACGATGAGCCTACAAGTATGACTTTAATTGTAGATTCTGAGTATTCTCAATGAGCGTATACCTACCTGGACAGGTTTTTCGGCTTGTATATATATCGACTATATAATAGTGTTATTTAACGGTTCAAATTGAGACTTTCAACGTTCACTTTCATTATTTTGTTGCTGGGAACAACACACCATTTGATAGCTTCCTTATATATATTTATTTTCAGGTGTAGCTTCAAAATAGATGGTGAGAGCGTGAGTAACACTCAGGTATTCAAAATTATTTTCTGTCAAAAGTCTGGTTCGCTTTAGGGTATTTATGCACCTTCAACGCTTTATTATTATTGTCATTTCTGTGACAATGAACGCTTAATGTATGCACTTCTAATACTATACCGTTCCTTTCCTACGGAGTATTTGTACTTAAATAATCATCTTATGGCATATTTGCATTTAACAAACTAAAACATACTCGAGCTTAACAAACTAAAGCATATTCGCATATTAGCAAACTTCAGCATATATAAGTATACTTTTAAAATAATACATATTCCGAAGGTTCAGTCGTATAAGTTAACGTCTTCAGGATATATGCTTAAGTTCAAATAAAAGTGAGTAATAACAATCATAAAAAATTATTTAATGGAAGTCAGATCCTGATACAATCATTTTTATGACATTTCTTATGAGAAATATATTGCTGGTTACATGATTATTTATACTTGCATACTATAAACAGTCATGTATGATGATCGTGTACAGAGACTGATATTATTTAGAGCTGATTCAGAATCCTTGCCATTAAATTTTTCCTGTCTTATTATCAGTTGTACAATGACTCATAGCAATAGCGCAAGTGAAGCAAAATAGCAAAAGATAATCAGTGTGTGACTTAATGGCTGTAAGAAAACGCCTTGTATATATATACATATATGGTATATATTATGTATATAACATAAACATAGATGTGTACACTTATGTAAACCTCCTAAATGTATATAAACATTTAATAAATATGCATTAAATATATTGTTTTTACTGTGGAGGTAAAATCTCTTGATAGTACTGAGCAAAAAATAATATTGTTTTTAAACAGCAATAATTTTACGTGACTCATGGTTTCAACAATGAACTGGTGTACATACAGGTAGGTAATACCAACTAGGTATCTGTATGTATAGTGGCTTTAAAGTTTTAATCCTGTACTTCAACAAGTCCAAGAAACACCGGAAGTTCTCATCACATGAATCCTCAACGTTCTTTGTTTCCTGATAATTAAGAGCGTGATAGTGTCAATTTAGTTGCATGATATATGATATACCTAATAGCATTTAGCATTGAATGGTGAAAAACATATGAAGCATATAAAATAAGTTTAACAAAACACATATAAATAAATATAGTTATTAAACGTATAATAGCGTGTCATTTGAAGAAGTTTACAAAATAATATATAATAATAGTAGATAATTTTTAACAATCAACAGAGTAGTTGTGCGGGACTATGGGAGAAGCTAACTTTTAGAAACAGAGATTTACCCACAGGTGTCTCTGTCCACCCTGTTTTTCATTGTTGATCACTATACTTTCATTTATCTGCCATTTTGTAGTTTAGTTGATAAAAATCGCATTGCTATTTAGCATCTTAAAAGACGTTTTATTATCTGGTAAGCGTAAACAATCCGCAATGAATCAATAATGGCGAATTGGAGGTTGATTTGAAGCCCAGTATTTTTTATGCACAAAGGAGTTTATAATTCAGAAATTACCAATCTGCGGGTTATCCCCATCATTTACGTACATATGTATTTATTATTCATACGAGTATCTGCACAATTGAGTTAACCGCAATAAATACTTCTGCGATTATGATGTATATTTTATATTGACACTTGGCAATCGTCGGCACTATTTCTTTGAGTGTAATAAACATGTATTTCCGGAAATGATATACCATAAAGGAGTAAAAGCCATTAAATTAAGATTCAGAGCACGAAGACGGGAGAAGCTAACACATCACTCACATGTTGGAGCACATGGGTGTCCGACTTGGGGAATATTTCCCGCGGTGGAACTCCAGGATAAAATATGAGCAGTCAACTCTATATGTTATATACAGCTTTTGTGCCGGTCCCAGAAACAAATCTTGCGAATTCCACGCCGGGGTTCAACAGCATATCGATCCGGATGGCAGAATAGTATACACGCATGTTCACAACTAAGTCTTACGGGTGATGATAGAGAAAGCTATAGAGCCAGAGAGAGATACAAGCAAATTTCTCCAGCAGTTCCTTATTACTCTTTGTGCTGTTCTCATTCTCCGTTTTAGCAAATGCAGAGTAAACGAGATGTTTTAGATAAGAGAAAAAAAACAAATTTCTATGGCTGCTGTTGTAAATATATTTCTTAATTAGAAGCATCTCTGAAAATCCTGACAATGTCAACGATATCGTACACAGCAGGAGTAAGTACAAAAAAGTAAGTGCAATTGTTTGTAATCTACGCTGTAGTGTACTTAGTCCAACCTCAATCGATAAGTGTTCCACATAGTACTGAAACGCTCGGTAAAAAACATTACTCCGATTATATATTAATATATTTCTTTTTCTCCACAAACGATACATAAACATCACGTTGTGTCGCAGTTGTTTAAGTTTCCATCTCGTAATCACAAATTCGTGAATCCCCCATCCTTCCCTTTTCATATTTTGAATTACAATAAAAAGAACAAGTTGATTTGTTGGGGATGAACTTGAGTTCATTATTATACTAAGTCTGCATAGTTGAATGGAATTTCATATTTTTATTGCCACCAACACAGATACGACTTAATTGACAAATCGTGGAAATCAAGGTTGATATTCAAGAGAATCCTATTTGACTATTCAGCCGTCCATAGGTATCCCACAAGGCAGTTCTTTCAATTTTTACGCAGTGTTTGTCGTGAAACCCAGCCCGAGATAATATTTCCTTATCACACTCATCGCTTACAATTTCCTCCGTCGTATATATATACAAATCATTTTATCTTGTGTATCGTGCTCAGCTCCATTTGTGCACATATAGTACACTTTCCACAAAACTTGACATACTAGCCCATAACTATTTTAGCTCATAAGTATTTCTGAAAGGAACTTAAATACAGTTCACTTGTTAGGTATTAATAATTTATGACAGATAAAAACCATGACTTCGTCTATCCATTCTGTAAAGTTAGCTTATTAAATTATGCATGTAGCTCCACAATGTTTGACATATGATTAAACTATGCCTTTGATAGTCAAAATCCTCTTCTTTTAGGATTATTGGAAGTCTCGTTTGATAAGAAGGGCAATATTTTTTGGTTTTAGTGCACATCAGTCTTCGTGGACACAAACCTCCGAAGCTTAACTTGTAAGGCCACGGGGATCAATTTATCTAAAACTAGACTTCCAAGCACGGAATGTACCAAAGCTCTGTTTATTTTTACTGTGCATTATCGACCGACCAGCAGGACGACAGGGATAGCTTCGTGTATTAGAACAGCCAAGGTTTGCAAGTATGTAAACAAATTTTGTAGTCGGGCATTTTTTAAATTGTTTTACGAATTTATTTCTAGAGCGTTTTTCGATTAGAAAATTAATGGAATAAAAACATATCCTTTCATATAAACGAATTATCTCTAATTATTATAGTTGGGCAAGCTTTTGCACTTCGCTTACCCATGGTAAATAACTAATTGACAGCTGTAGAACCACACAACCACTTTGCCGAAGATCCCGTCAGACCGAAGCTACCTTGGCAACCTTGGTTTGGAAACGTCAGTGTGGTTTTCGAGTATTGAGGATGAACGAAGCCGCTGGAACCGTAGTGATAGAGTTAATTGGGTGCTAATATCATTAGATACTGAACTTGTGCTCATTCGTGGAGTTAAAATACTTTCATACCTTTTAAGTGGATGACCAAAATTGACTGTCCATACAGATCTTCACTTTGGATGTTTGGAAGAGACAGTTGGTACAAGAGTTACTGTAAATAAGCTTCAATTATATAGCTCTTAACAGTTGTTTACTCTTGTAAATACATTCTCAACGTTCTGAACGCTCAGAAGAGCCATAACAGCCGACCTCCAACGAAAGCTAAATATTGCACACTGATGAGATGAGTATTGAGAGGTGAGTTAAATATTTTGTTTTATTTTGTATTTACGGCCGGTTCAGAGCAAACAAAAGTGTTAAAAACTTTAACGGAAAGACGGCCAAGGTGCTAATAAATTACCTTACTAATGAACCGTTTCTTAGGAAGTATCCGATAAATAGTCAGCTATAGTTTTGAAATTGCACAACACCTTAACCCCAAGGGTTAGAACGTGGGTTCAGCTATTATAATGCGACGTGAGTCGTATCTCTAATATAAAATGTACATACAGGGACGGATTCACTAATACTAAAATGCAAATAAGTTACCTTAACGTGATGAGATGATATAAAAGCATGATGGCATCTTCCGTTAGCTCATTATCAAAGACTTAATAATATGCAGAACTTTTGTGAATATGCACCAGGAATTGCAATATCGTGTACTTTATATTAGTAAAATTTTTGTGGTCGTATTCTAAAGAATTTTCTCCATTGTGTAAACCCTGTTCTCTTGCTGTGCGGTCGAGGACAGATGAAAGAAAACTTAATGAAATGAAGGAATTGTCTGACTGTGAAGAAATTATTCTGTGGGCGGCATTTCATTAACATTTGCTATAGGTTGCCCAGCATCCCAGTTGCAAAGCAAACTTTTCGTAATTATTTTAATAGAAATTCCTTGTTGGTGCAAATGCAAACATATTGAATAATACTGTCAAGTCAAGGCGTTTATTGATTTTCGCTATGACTGCAGAACTCCACCATACTATGTATAAGTACACTTAGTACTGCATTAAAAAAATGAACACGTAGTAAACATGAGTAATCATCTTACAATTACTTCTGTCAGATTCATTACAACGAGACGAAATTGTACGGGAATCCTTGTACAAATGCATGCGTTTAGTACTCTGTCAATTTATTTAGTCCAGCAACAGCAACGTTGACATATATTTCAAAACAGCATACAGTTTAATGCAGTATATGCTCCTATATGTATTAAGTAGTATAGCCAGAGGCAGTAAATATATGTAGATACTACAAATGTCCACAAATCCAAATATACTTAAATATAAGATGGAAATTGCTAGTATAATATGTGCCAGCAATTAATCGTCCAAAAAGCTTCCACTTCCCCGTCGTCGCTAAGTTGGTTAAGAAATGATTTAATAACGTCGCTGTTAGATAAGTGCTTCAGCTCTTGCTAACTAATTTGATTAACTTGATACACCACGCGCCATTTCTGAGAAACCTTACAGAAGTAATTGGTACATATATGTGTGTAGGGCTAAAGAGGCGTACGTGCATCAAACATAAACAGGAAGATAATCATACTTCCTTAGCAAAACACATCTTCTGCTGTGAAAAGTGTCAAACGTAAACATCACGATAACAACTTGAAACATCTTCATAAAAACGATTTCTTTCATAAAGAATATAAGTATCACATTTCCCCATAAATTCATCATTTGGCTAGAAATCGAAAAGTAAAAGGTGGACTTGATGAAAAATGTATGAAAAAAATATTACCTGATAACATCGTATATCACAAGAAAAATACATGTAGTTTTCAACTTTACAGGATTTTAGGAGGACCAACAATGTCTGTCTGAATGACCGTGAAATCTTGTATGCATAATGATAGATGAGCGACTGACATGTTACAAGCTCGGTATAAGAACAATTTAATAGGTTTAGACACACACGTGCTGAGCTTTTCAAACTTATGACTATTCTTGCCATTTGAAAAGAAAGGAAATGCAATAGATTTGGCCTTTCGCCTTACTTTTAGGGATTCAGAAAATTTAAATATTGGGATTAGATTGCAATATTATGCCAAAGAACGCACAAAGTTTCTTTGGACATTCAGCGGGTTAAGTTGTGGAAAAGAGAAAATTCTATACAGTAAAAAGGGTTGAATACACACATGTAATGTCCAAATACAGGGCTCAGCATGAATTCCTCGAGCAATATAACGGAATTTAAAAGGATCAAGAGGGACATATAATTGGTTTTATTTGTCAAAAAATAAAGGAATGGTCATTTAGCGCCGTTGAAGGATAAAACCCCTGTATCTAGTTAAAGTTTTTCTTTACGAGTTGTACACAGTTCACTAAAGTTTCCCCCAACAACTTCAAAGACTTATTGCCTTGTGCTTTTAAATGTTTCGTGGTCAGGACTGTTATGTGTCTAGATACTTTAAGCATATTCGAAAGTTTATTGTCTATAGCAAAAATTTAGAAACTTATTTTATGTCATGAATCGGTTTTAATTTCCTTTTCGCATCTTCCCCCGTTTTGGCGTTGGTGAGGGATACTTTTACATGAATTATCACATGCTTGTCGTCTGCGTTTTCTATTTATAATTATAAACATTTATAATAAACATGTCTATTTATACTGTTTTAGAAACAAAATGTTTTATCACGATCGAAACTTACAACCAAAGATGACAGGATATTTATTTATTAATGGCACTATAGCACTATTGGCTTACATTTCTCAATTTGAGTCTCCTTTTGAAACAGTCTCTTCAGGTCCAATTTTGTCTCCGTTAAGTGATTGCCCATATAAATGATGAGATGGACTTGTGAGCATGTTGCTCTGAGTGTTACCAATGTTGTGTCAATAATTGATCTCAATTTTCTGCACACAGGCCTGACTGCGACATGAGTGATGTCAGCGTGAGCGAATCATCATGGGCTGATGCACAAGCCGATACACCAACAATGGGCGAGGGCCGTTCTGATTCTGAGGTAAATAAACAAAATAATCATGCTTTCATCTGGCGTGTGTGTGGGTGGATGATGCCAATATCTTCAGCATTTTTACATTGTTAAATGTCATTCAAAACTGTACCCGCCGAGTTCCCTTTATATGGATCACAATGCTGTGGTTATAAATGTTTTCAAAATCTCATGCCCTACATATGTACGTAGTTTGCTAATGTTTCCATATGGCGTTTGTAAATAGTAGTCAAGGGTAAAAAAATCTTTGTTTATTAGCCTCGAGTACTGTTCGAAATTCACTTTTATTATATGGTCAATCAAAAATCCTTGATTGACTCCATACAGAATTCCATATTGCACCTGAATATGAAGCAATGCCCGGTATGCAAATTAGGGGAGGATCGTCATTCAAGTGAAGAAACTTTTAATTAGCGCATCGTAGTAATTCTGAGTCTTTCACTTTTGTATATTTATACTTCAAACTATTTAACTCAACTCAACACTGAAAACGGCCAAATTGCATGTTGCGTTTATAGTATAAGGCATGATACTAAAGCCAAAATAATTGCATGTTTTTACAGTTAAAATAATAATAAACCTCACTGGTCTAATTTCTGCCGGTATTAACATATTTTCCATCCACGACATCTTCACAAATTGAGTTTCCAAAAGAAGGGTATATTTTGATTTTCGAAAACGAAACGATAAGCTTTTCCGTTCTCAGACAGAATATTAGCACTTCAAGCTTGACAATTCTAAATGGAATCTGTTACTATAAACACTTGATATCTACACATAGTTACAGATACAGACATTATATTCTTATACCATAAATTCTAAAATGCTCACGAACAGTAAGAGAAGTTTTATGAAGTATTGAGCGGTTTATGTCGAAGGGAACCGTAAATGAAGCTGTGAATGTTGTTTTTAACAGCAGAAATGTGACAGAAGTTGTGTGGTCAGAAGGAAAATCTTCGCACAATTATTTACAGTAACGATCATTAACAATGAGAATACTTTTTTAGGAACTGCAGGATCCAACTCTTTTAAAGTTGTCATTGTGTAACGCTAGCAAAGCGAATTATGATCAATGAATCCGTTGAATGTTCATAAGAATGACGCACGTCCGTTTTCAGTCATTCTTTACTCCACTGATTCTATTTATGAAAATGTGTGAACCAGGATGATAGTTGGGGTATAATGTGAGAGTGAAAATTATATTCAGGTTATGAAGGGAGATGCTAAAAATGAACAAAAAACTCTTCAGGATTCATGCAGGTAAACATGTATGCTCATTTACACTTTTCTATCTAATATTGATGTTGAGCCCTGCTTACTCGTCTGAAGGTGTATTATCATTACTATACTATTTTGAAGGTGTATACCTTTCAGATTTTAAAATTTACTTCTCGCAGTAAGCTTAGTCATTCATGGTATTATACTATTATTATTTTTATTATATAGTATCGCCATAGATTGTTAGCCTTAATGGAGATCTGTTATGATTTTGATAACCATGCCATTCCCTCAAAACTGGAGCATATTCTTGTACATGACAATTTGACAACAATCACGTAGCTTTTATTCTATGCAGGAAATGTAGTTCTGCTGCTCTGGGGGTGTACAATGTAAAATTTAAAAAGTTGATAATTAATCACAATACCTATAAGTTGAATGTATGAAATATCTCATTTATTTCTAGCTTGTCGTGTGCTTAATTAGTACATGGTTCCAACTCATTTTCAAACCGCCATGCTAAGAATTTTGCACGCCGTGCTACTAATACATAACTTACTGTGAATTTTTGAGAACTTATAAGATGATTAGAATTATCTCTGAACTCTTGAATGTTATGACTATACATATTTCAAACGTTCCTTTCGCTCAATTTTCTCTGTCTGCATGCTGTCATTCAAATTCAGAGATAATAAATTGAAGTGGATTTTAGCAAACAAGGCACTGTGCAAAAATATATTGATTTATTGTTTCTATTTGCCGAGGGTAAGTACATTTATTGGGATTTGCGAAATCAATACTGCCAGCGGTGATAGATTCGTAAATATTATAATTTCGCTGCACTAAAAACCATTAGAATGTAAATTAACTTTAAAGTTGCGGTTGCTTGTTGTTATTATTATGAGCTGCAATTTTCATTATTGCAAATGAGGCTAGAGAGCGAAATTCAGCTTCCGGTGAATTCGCTCAAAAGAAGCGCATAATCATAATTTCAATTTATTGATTTGGCCAGACTTGCAGTGACTTGACTGTACGCCTGGAGGGTGAAGTTTATAAATTAAGAAGATACTGCATAGGAAATAGTTGTGTAGTAAATTAAATGATACGGTCAGGAATCAAAGAAATAGTAGCTAAGAAATCATAAAAATTAAATTTTGATGCTGTTGAACTTGATGATTGTATAGATTGGATCTGGTATTTAAAGTTTCACCATATTATATCAAAACTTTGGTATAATATTGGACAACAATGCAAATGTAATACATTACTTGGAAAAATTTCTCCTATTTTTCCTCTTCTACGTACACATGATCCTCGTTGCTTGACACGTTATGGAGGAAAACAATGAAATAGAAACCCATCTTTCTGTAAAAACGCTTGCTGTAATCCAACTCGTGTAATTTACTCTCGTGGAATACGTGCGCTCTCTGCTGTGTATACAGTAAAAATCGCATATTATTATAATTTTCATTTATTTTATTATATAAATCCTGTTTGGTCGTACTTTCAAAGATTATTGCTTAAAACCTTTCGTTTAATGACCTAAGAACGTTATTATAGGGAGGAGCATTAAATTATAATACCACTAATGCTTTTAACCTCTGTGTCTTATTTTTGAACAACAACTTACCACCGAATTTGCATATTACACATATAGCACATAAGCCATGTGAGCAGTGTTTCAGGATTTGGAAATAGTTTGTTGGGCATAATTTGTTGCAATTAGAGGTTGTCAAAGCTTGAGGAATTCATGACATATACTTATCTGTAGCTGTCATTTGTTTTATAAGCTTTGGCGTTAGCGGAGTATCATCAGTATACCTTGAATGTATTATTAAACGTGACTCATAAAACTCCGGCGTTGAAAAACTATTTCATAAATTCTGCAATTTTTTATCGTGATGGATTTTATTATCATTTGAAAATAGTAAAGTCGAGACAAGAAGCGAGGAGTGCATCACATACTTCTGCAAATTCATGTGTATTATAATAGAGATCCCATTCCCATTAACACAAGATTCGCACGTTCTCTCCCAAATATTAAAATATTAATACAAGTCTAACCTTCAGGGACTAACAACAGGGTTCGTGTATGAACTTTTTGATGCAAGTGAGGACTCTATATTTTCTATTTGAATTTCTTTTTTGCATGACTTTTCATACATACTTTTTATACATACTACATAGTATATACCTTTTTAACATAGCTAAAAATGTGTCCTTTATATAACCTTATAGTGGTAGATATATACTTTTTGACTTTATACTTGGAAGCTGAAAGTGAACACATGTGCCGGAATATATGAACAAGCCTGTTGTGTACATGCAATACTAACAAATTAACAGAAGAATATATTGTAATTATGCTGTTTATATGGTACATGAAGCAGAATCAAATGAAATGTTCAAATGGAACAAATTCTCTCATGTATATGTATGTATAAAATCTATATAATTGTTTGACCAATCTAAAGCGTGTGAATCGTAAATGTGTACAGAAGCCTTTGCCTACTAATGAGCTACATACATACACAAATGCATGAGTATACTCAATTATTTCATTGCATACATACGTATGACATACGTGACTTACATCTCTAACACTACTTGAATACCTTTCCGCACTTATATCACTACTATACTATACTACCACTTACTTACTTACAGTTTGCATGAAGCCTGCGGCAATTTTTTTGGATTACCTGACTTTTAACTTGACTAGCTATCTTTATCTACGGTGACTCTATGTTCCACACTGGGGTGTTTTGTATAATACAGGTACAGGATTATTGCGTATATTTACCATCCCTTTTATTCCTGATGTAAACATTATATACAGGCTGCGTGTATAGCTTTTAAAGTCCCACAGCCTCAGTTTTCAAATGCTTCTCTACTATTCTCCTGATGTATATTCTGACTGTGGGTATGACTGTTTTATATACGAAGGAAATGCATTAGTGAAACTACAAGTTTTCCTTTACCACCATCCCTCTCTCTACCCAACTCTTGACTGACTCACCTTATGCTGTACACGAGAAGTCAGTCTGTCTTTGCCGAGCCCATGGACCTTAAAGTTTTATCTTTAGAAGTGTGGAGTTGTATGATCGAATGCTTGAGCAAGCTAGACGGCAGTCTGACTTGTTATTTCAAGAATTGCTCACGAGTGCGTTAAAACTTAGTGGAAATAAATAAAAAGTCGAAATCAATATTAATCATATTTAAAGATAAAATCAGTACTTATTCCGTGCTCAAAATCATAGTTTTTGAATGAGGTTCATAGTGTATATCGGCTCTAGTCATTCTGTGTGAGGACCGTGAAATTTTGCTAAATCAACGAGTGATTACGAATTATTTTGTGTATCTGTGTGTATCATCAATTGTGTGCTATCGTTCATTTTTTTCCGGTTTGTTGGCAAAACACATTGCCCTGTGTTTTGTTTTGATTTAGTGATTTTATTTTATTTCGATTTTCTAAGATTGTGCAAAAGTAATTCCCCCTTCTTTATCAAGTTGTTAACAAATAATTTTGACTGTAGTAAGTTGTAATCATTGTGCGGTTGATTAAATTTGAAGTTGTGGATATTGTAAATTGGAAACATTATCAAGGTTTGTAAATTATATTCTAATCAATGCAGAAATTATTTGGTTGATAGTAATGAATATTCAATTTGAGATGTAGAACACACATGAATACACATCTTTGCATGTGGGGCATATTTGTTTTCAAGCTCAGCTGATAACTGCAATATGATCAAAATGTCATGGGCAAATTAAATTAAACTGTGAAGTGACTTGACAAGATATTGAATGTTCAGAGTTCATACGTTATGTACACTGGTATCATTGATTGCACATATGTAATTTCGTATATTGCCGATCATACGTAAAGCAGAAACTTGTCATGTCCATTAGCAGAAAAAATTTAACTTTGAAATAAGGTTGGGAAGGTTTTGTGACACATTACACGGTTATTCTCATTGTCACGCCAATACTATATATGCAACGGTTGTGACGCAATGTGTACATTTGGATATGTACATGTCTATGCTGTGGATACAAAAACGCTCTACAGACTTTAACTAATTTGTGGTTTCTTTATATCGCCGCACTACTTCCCTTTGTGGATTCCGAATATGTTACAATATTTTTAACTCATTCGTCTATGTGTGTTTATGTATTAGGATACACTATCGAATCTGAGCTTTGACAACGATAACGACACAGGAGTGGATATTCAAGTCACTGGGACGGAAATACATTTGGATGCAAATGCTGGATCTAAGCGTTCTAACCACGAGGATGTGGATGGTATTGCTGAACAAAGTCATGGTCAAGCTGTAAATGTCCGGGTTCAAATAAACGATTTCGAGATGGACGAGGCCAGTTTGCAACTTAATTTGCCACCGGGGACTGAGTACAAACCTCCTACCGGTAAGACATTATTATTGTTTGTACTTTACATACAAAAAACAACAGTGATTGAACTTGTGTGTATTTTGTTTACTCCTGAGGAAACACGTATCCTTGATGATGACGTAGGTTTATTTGTTTGTAATCAGGGACGTGAGGATCGATTATGTATATATTTTTCTTACACAAACTTTAAGTATACCTATATGCACAATTAAATGAGTTTCTGAGTAGTGGCAAATTCACGTTAAAACACCAAAAATTGTTCCGCTCTTGTTGTTTTGATTACTCATTATATGCACTGGTCTTTAAATATAATGTAGAATGTAAAGCAATTGTTGAAGTTTAGGAATATCCCCCTTTTCTGATATTATGAGCACAGCCAATGGATATGTAACCGCGATTAAAATAAATGTGATTATAGCTTATATATTATTCATTTTGTTGAGGAAAAAACAAAAGTTAAAAAAGCGTATCTGCTATCTTCGAATGTATGTGTACACATCATACCAAGATGTTATCACTTTTAACAGTTATGATAGTTTTTCCAAGTAATAGAATATTATGTGTGTGGTAAGAAAAATAAGAAACATAAGATAGTTTAGTACGAAATTAACCTTCGTAGTGCGTAAAAGAGAGCTGAAATACTGCTCTCCTTTCAGTGGTATTCATTCCCATTGGAAATAGTTTGTGTTACTTAGTTGGCTGATAAGTGTTTGTTGATCACCCATGAGCTGGGTCACAATGGGCAAAGTTTAATGTTCTATTTGTTTTGTTATATTTCTAGTGGATTTTCCCACCAGTCCCAGTCAGTTGAAGATAGCAAAAGGTCCGTCATTTATGCCAACGGAGGAACCAGGTAATTCTATTGTGATACAACTTTGCTCACCTGAGTGCCGTCTTCCTTCGGGCAGTTATATACGGCGATTCAGAGTGCCCGTTTTGATTTAGTTGACAGTGATAAAGTGATTCCGCACTCACAATTGTTTTATGCACGGAATACCTCTTGTTCATCTCCTGTTGCACCACTGATTACACCAATAGGTCATTCTCGTTTTGGTTTTGGCAGTAAGAGATACCTCCTTTTGAAATGCATACCAACCAAAAGCACTCATTGAAATACTGCATACCAATATGCCAACACTTATTGACACGTATTATACCAATACATATAGTATATTGAAATATACATATTACTCATCATGACATATTAAAGTAAACATACTTTAGACCAATGATTATTGAAATATACTAGAGGCTAACGCTGATTGAAATACGAGATGATGGCAACGTGTTAATACTGAAACTCAGATTCATGCCCTTTTAAATACCGTTAAGATGTATCCACCTTTAGCAACCATTCAATCCTTGATATGGGAAGGAATTGAAAAATTTCTTCTTAAAAAAATCTCACAGTACATTTTATGTAGGATAGATTGTAGTCTCCATGTTGAAAATTAGATCGCTCAAGCTGTGAGCATTAAGGCATTCTTGAAAGACCAGCCTAATGGCAGTGCTAATGCTAACTGTACGTCATGATGCTCGCAAGCTTATTTTATGTTAGATTTTAATGTTCAAGTATAAATAGGGGAGTCATGAAAAAGTGAGTTTGAACGTAGAGCTAATTGCGAAGGGAGTGCATTTCAGAAAATGACTACGTCATAAAACAAAATGATTACCAATTAGGAAGGATGAAAATTACCACACATTGCTATGCTGACGATTTATGATGGCACAAGTTCGTAAGGGTTGAACCTCTAATCTCATTCTATATTATGACTTTAAAAAGATTCTTAAAATGGTTTCTTGGCGTACGTGCACGGGTTTAGCATGTACAGGGGAAAATATTTGATGCTACAATAAGGTAGACAAAATGTTCATACAATGGAAAATATCCAGTCTTGTGGTGGGAGATGAGTGTAGAGAAATTACTTCTTACCTGTGTAGTTACATTCTTAATTAACAGTGGCTCGTAAATTAGGATGTATGTACAGAATTAAAATGTGTAGTTTGTCATTTTTCATATACTCTTATTGCATACCTGCTACTATCTAAAGATACTGCAGTATATTTTTACTTGTCCATTTTTATTAGCACCGTGTCGTCACACACGACATGTTGATCGAAGCAGAAAACCTAATATTTATTTTATACTAGACGGCGTGAATTCCAATCGTGGTTACGATAATAGAAGTTGATACGTACGAAGTACATGTAATAAGATATGTGATTAGAGATTATAATGCTCCACTGAACAAAAGCTTATTACGTTCGTTCTCGTTTCTCTTAAATAATGATATTTTGGGGTTTCTCCATCTGAATCCATGGTTGTTGCTCTTCACCGATTTCCATAGCCTCTTCTTTTTTCCTTCGCCTGTAACCCTAATTTTGTGGACGCTGAGTATATTATTATAATACCAAGAAAAGTTGCTTGTTAGACATTGCATTCATCCACAATCACACTACTTGTGTCAAAGAAAACTGTAGTGTTCTTTGAACTTTATTATTTGTCAAGGACTGTGACTATTGCTGTGGTGTGCATGCAGTTCTTTTAAACGGCAAGAGAGTTGGGCGAGATTTGTGTGTTTGTATAAAATGAAAGGGTTGTATTCTTTAAAGTTCATCATCCATCTTTTTACACACTTACGATATGTTTGTGGAGTATATTTACTGTCTAGGTGGAAGGAATTTCAAGCTGCATCTAATATTTAATTACACATAAGCCTCGCCGTCACTTGCCGGCCCACTCATACGCAGCACCACAAGAAAACAGGAGTGAATTGTGAGGAAACACAATACAGTAAAAGTGTGGTTCGAAACTTACTAGACGTGGCTGAAAAATAAAAATGTCGTTGCCTCTTTAATCAAAGTTCATTCACAACTTCACGGGATTTTGAGAACAACAAAAAGATGAGGGAGTTGCAGAGTATACGGAAGCATTGATTCTATCAAGTATCACATTGCTTGGCCCTTGCAATTTCTTTGTGTACCAAGTACTTACGTGCGTGCTTTTTTATCCTTTGGGTCCAATGGCGATGTGTTGGTATGGTGTCAACTCAATTATGCTCTCCATCACCCCAAAAAAAACTTGGAACTTTTATGTAAGAAAATCTTCACTTCACGCTCTGGCTGAGATAGATCTTCTGCACTTGCTTCAACCATTACACTGCTGGGTTACGTGAAATCAGAAATGCCTTAGAGACGTGGGTATCTAAAAGATTTTCTCATCGAATGCCTTCACACCGTCGCTTCTTCTTCTCATTCCTACTTTACCTAACAGATTTGGAGTCACGCACTGGATATTGTCGGTCTTCAGTTTCTGATGCCGTATTTACAGCGGTTCATTTTTTAAAGTGCTGATATAACCATTAATCCACATAAAAGAGATTTATTTTTTCCGAAACACATGTTGCGTGTAACATGAAGATTATAAAAATTGAAACAAACCAACTATTTAATTAAAGTTTATGATTTTCTCAAATAAGTAGGTGTTGAATAAAATACTCACATGAATAAATGTAAGTTATTTATTCAAAAGTAAGTATTGGTTTAGAAGTCTTTTGTTGCCACATTAATTGCAGTTGTTCCACCTATTTAAAATTAAAGGCAATAGAGAAGTATATCTACATATGCAGTTTCATCCTCCTATTGAATACCTATTATGCTTGAAAGACTTTACATACAATAACCGTCATGTTGGAAGACTTGAATTGTAGCTTTTTGGGATTATGTCAAGTACTCTATAGGAGACTCATAGTTTTGCTGTTCAAGCATTCCTTTGTTGAACTACTAGCTGCATTCTTCTTACCTACTTTGTTCCACTCATTGAAATTGTCTTCCAATGTGATTTCCTTTGTAGAAAAAATTTCGTCTCGTGTATGTTTACATTTACATGCACCTGTAAATGAAATGTTAAATGCAGTGTCGAATCTCTGATTGGGAACATCTTTTCATCTCTTTGATGTTGATTTGTCTCTTTGTATCTGGCTAGTGCTCAAGGTTTCCAAGTCAACCTTGTGTGATTATGAATCTAATTTAGCTCTAGCAATTTTAACAAGGAAGATTTTGGTAAAGGAATTTTTAATGTATTTGTTCGCGATTTTGGAAGGCGACAATATGTAATTTGAACAAGATCTTTACAGCTTAATAAAACTTGTATTGCTAAAGTGGTACAGGTAGCATTACCAGAAGTGTGCTTATATTTCATTAGATTCCAGCAGGCGGCTCTGAAGTTTAGACATTTAAAGGGAATTTGTAGGAACGCATATTTACCTTGCAACTTATGCATTTTTTAAAGTCATTCCACCTGAGGGTATTTTCGGTCATTAGATATGATATGATCTAATTTCTGGCCGCGGTTCTTCACAAAAAGTTATTTCAAATAGTCATATTTACTTCTCATTCCCATAAAATACTATTGAGCAATGTTTACCAGAGCAGAATGAGTCGTCGCTGCTGTTGGTTTACGATATGTTACTATCCTACATACGGTTCGCATATTGACGACAGTACAATAATAGTATAGCTACTTGAGACATAACAATAATAATAAAAATAATTATCTTGCCGTGGTGTTGAGAGAATCTAAAAGCTCCGTATATACTTTTATACATAATCCTAACTTGTGTGAATGCTTGTGACTTCGTGCTTACTCCTCACAACAGAACAATCTACACATCTTGTGAACCTTACGTGCACGAAGTTCTTTGAAAAGGGGCTTTCCTTATTGTTGGGAAATAATAATATATTCCATCATTTATTGAGGATATGTGTAAAGTAATGTAATACCAGCACTCTTATATTATATTTGAACGATCGCATGAATGTTTAATGAGACCTGTGCTGTGCT
Source organism: Lipothrix lubbocki (assembly GCA_034696945.1). NCBI lineage: Eukaryota > Metazoa > Arthropoda > Collembola > Symphypleona > Sminthuridae > Lipothrix > Lipothrix lubbocki. Next base: position 65,618 of record JAQGAK010000307.1, read on the forward strand.
GACAAAGGCTGACACTATCATTTTATTTTGTCATATTCCTACTCTCCCGACTATAGTTGTTTGCACCCTTGCATTATACAATAATAGCAGATAGAATGACTCAGGTCTAGAAAAATACGGGATGACAATTGTAAACCTGTAAACCAACCACAGGCTAACCTTGGTTTCATAAGAATACAATTTACGTATTCTATACCAGCATTATATTGCACAAGTTTTTTTCACATACTTGCTAGAGATTTTTACACGTCGGAGGCTGCTGATGATCATGTAACTACTATGTATTATAATAAATAGAAATGTTGCTATGTTGCATGTATACTTAAGCGAAAGTCAGATACTCGTTCCTGCACACACAAACATAATGCTTGATAAAACAAGTCAGTTTGTACTAATACTACACAATTATATATGAGATGTCAACTTTGCTCATCAAAGTGCTTTGGAATGATCGGTACTTTGTATGATCGTTTCTTGCTCTCATGCCAATACGAATCACTGCAAATGCAAAGTACAAATCTGAAGGACAAGTTTGATGATACTGTCAGGGTAATAAGCAAGTCAATTGTTAAGGTATAAGTGTCGCTCTGCAATTATTATACTGCAACAACCCAGTTATCTACATGTGTGCAGGTCTAAGCAAATGGAATAAAAGATAAGTATTGCCTCTAGCCTAATAAAAGTTGACTGAATATGAAAGCCATAACGCTTATAGAGGCCCATTCATAAGTACTATGTAAGTATAAGGAAACGCAAATAACATGCAGGCAATAAGTGCTGGTCGGGATATCTGCTTGTGATACTAATGAGAATATCTAGCTCGTAAGAATAAAAATTGTAATCTTGCGTTGTTCGTGTATAACCTCAACACTACAAGGGAGCATACTTTAAAGAATTCATTTAAAAGATTAACCACTTTTTAAATTCATAAGGATATAATTTTGTAAATTCAATACACAACGGCTCAAGAGTATAATTATGATATACTGTAAGTATGGTATAGGTTAGACGAGAAAAAAAATATTTTGCGCCTTCATTTCAATGCACTAGATTCCATAATTTCAGTCCCAAAGTTGAGTTTGAAAGTTACATATATCCTTCAGCCAAAAACTTGTTTCACCACATTTATGTACTGAGAAGAGTTCAGCGGCTCTGAGCCAGAAGTAATTCTTATATAGCAGTGAGAATAAGAGCTAACTACAAGATTGAATCTGAACTTCATTGTGATTTTATTTTAAGTTTTGACATTATTGTGGTTTGCAGGAGTCATCAGTGAAGATGAATCAAGTGTAAATTCATACCGTGCTCATCTAGGCTTGAATGGAGATGTTCGACTGAGCAAAAGAGGTAAGAAAAAATTATATCCTTAATTTAGTTATAAATTCTAAAAACTACACCCTAGAAATCAGGATGATTTGCACAACTTACTCCTTCGGTGTTATAAAGAATGAGCAAGCGAGATACATATGTTATATCTGTGGAGTATATTTCTCGTGGCTTTTTTTTTATATTACGAATTAAAGTTTGTGTCCTAACTTTCTATTTGCATACAGTTTTTGTACTAATAATAAAGCTTGCTTAGAAATCGTCGTTAATATTTTAGCACTCTCTGATCAAATAATTTCTATTCTCTTACCAAGGAAGATTGAAAAATATTCTATTTAGCGAAAGCGCTATTATATTGATTAATTTTAATGTGTTATTCCATGTTACAATATATATGTACTCATACGAGATTTGTGAACATATGTACACGAGCGAATGTACGATGGGATGTGTCTATATAGAATATAGACTATTGGGAAATAATTTCCTGAATATTTCATCGTACAATTAAAACGGACTACTGCAATTAATTATGTTTATTTTTAATTACGATACGCTGTGTTAGATTTTTATGGATGTTTCACGGGAGCATAATACCACTAATTAAGAATAAGGGAGAATTTGTATGCTAGGAGCGCCTTTAATTTATTATTTACGGCTAAACAGTCTTTTACAGCTAGTTAGCTTCCTCGTCCAAGTAATAGAATTGACTTGACTTGTTTAAGATCGCAGTTGAGTGATTGGTAAAGATTTAAGTAATTGGCACATATATTCCCCATCGACTATTGTATTTAGGCTAGTTGATGTAGGTGTAAGTATGAGTGAAGACACATATTTTCAACGCCCTCAGATTTTCAACAGCGGACAGTATTTCTTACTATTCTTGTTCTTGTGAAAGTTATTTTTCAAAAGATTATCATTAAACATATTACATGATTGTCCTTTGAATTATAAAAACAATCCTAAAGGTAGGCTTTGGTTTGGTAATTGTCGGAGCGATGCTAATCGTAAGTATACTCCAAATTACAAGAGCTGTTAAGTGAACGTATTTACATGGTTAGCTGAGTTGCTGTTCACATAATAAAGTTAACTTGTCCCAAGATGTATGCGAGACTACACCTAACCTATCTTTCTCTATATATGAACATGTAGTAGCATATTTACCTGCACGTGTATGTATGACAAAATTCTGCTCATATCATACACCTTCTCTACATGTGTTCGTAACCTTTACTTGTACAATGACCCAATATCATTGTAATGGATGCAACAATCCTGTGATGATAAATATGACTGGGATAGATCGGGAATTTTTAACAGACAGGTGGTTTTGACAGGTTGAATACTATAGCATGTATCCATTAAACATATTAAGTGTTCTAAAGGCTCACGTTTAATAATCCTATATAAAATTGGAAGGGGAGAGTCTCCATATTTGGCTGGAGCTGCTGCTGCAAGGATGATGTAAGGATTGATGGGATAACATTTTATTCTGACATACCTGTAGCTAAAGCATATCAAGTATTGATAAATTGTCAATTAAATGAAGTAGAAGTGAGGGGATTCGTACTTCGTACAGAGGTAAAATTACAGAAGACTGATTACCTAGGTATTGTAATGTGAGGGTTGAAACTCTCATTTGTGATCATTACCTTGACCCGCTTTATTGTCAAAATTTTAGTTAACTTTGCTTTTAGTCCTTTTTCCCTCCTCTTCATTTAACGTAAATTGACTTCCTTTTAGATCTATTTTGCCATTGTTTTGGTGGGGCTGTTTTAAGCGTTGTTTTATATTGAGTGTGGCAATACAGTTGCTGAATGCTGAACTATAATTTTCCACTAAATTGAAATATGGATGTGACTGCGAAATAAATTGCATGTGTTTCAAAGGGATTTCAAAACTGATGGACAGTATTGTATTTGCGTGACCCCAAATTACAAACCCTCCTACAAAATAGTTATTTCCAATTATTTTAAGCTCGAAGAAAGCACGTAACATTTGTTGTACCTTCGACTTATATGATTGAGAGTCCCTTCTATAAAACGTCAAAAGTTTGCAATTCCGACATGATTACCTACGGGCTACGGGTTCGTAAAACCATAAAGTTCCAAGTTATATTTACCGACAGTACGATTTTCAATTCCATTGCCTTGGATTATACAAAGTATAAAGCAAAACTCTTTCGTGTCCTTAGTGTTGTCAACTACACAACATATTCCAACGTATACACATAGTTTTTAGCAGATATAGACAATCCTTTATTGGTCTACGTATAAATCACTGTAATTTAACTGATTGATGAAGCTATTACATAGTTACATGTAAATCTCGGCTTGCCTTTAATGGAAAATGACTTAACGCTTTGTATACGTTATTAGCACGTAGCGAAGAAATACAATGCTACTTGTTAGGATAAATATTTAATGACTAATGACCATAAGGATGACTGTTAATTCAACTTGTACTATACCGTAATGGCTTTAAAAAAGTATATAAGGCATGTTGTATACAGAAATGCTTCATCCATATTTATAAGTGATGAGACTTAGGAAGGAGGTTTATGATACAGTAATAATCATTGTGTGAAATTAGAATTTCATAAGCGGTGGAACCGATAGGATGTTTGACAAGTTAACTTGTTTAGCTTGGTTACGGTCTTTGCTGCGTGGTTCATTGTTCTTTGAGCATTTGTGCTACTGAAAATAATTGAATCATGTTCAACATAGTTTTCTAATTCTGTCATATTATAAAGAGATGCAAAGGATAATGTTTTTAAAGGATTTCCATACTAAAAATGTTGAATGTTCTCACTTTTTCCTTCATTGTCCTTCGTTCACAAAGATTTTGTATATTGAAACCAGTTTATTTTATAACGCTTGCATTTTTATTGGAAACCCATTTTTTACATTCCCATTATTATAACAATTTACCATTGCCTGCAGCTTCACCTTGATATATCATATATATACTATTTGTACAATAAAAAGCAAAATGAGAGAAATCATGACGATACGGTGTATTGCTACTGAATAAATAGAAACTGCTTTTTCATGTTAGATCATCTGTAAACAGTCTGTAATGCTTAAAATCGTTAAGTGGTAATTAATGTCTTTGAATACGGTTTGCACTTCCCATTAAACTGGCAACAGGAAGGTAAAACACGGCAAGTACATAAGTTTGTTAGGAAGGTGAAATGCGAGCGTGACTGGTCAAGTCCTCTTATTATACACACCTCTCTTATGTATATCAGGAATATCTCATAATTAGTTGCTTCAAGTGTTGAAGATCGTAATTGCGTATAAATGCTATGGTATACTTCCCAGCTTGTAAATAGGCATTGATGAATGAGAAATGGGGAATAGTGCCAACTTTTGGGTGTTATTGTTATGCATTACCGTGATACAGATGGGCAACGTTTAGGATGTAATGTCGTAAAACTATTCTATACTGTTTATCTCAAGTGGAATTTAATAATTTAATGGTAAAAGTCAATATAATGCAAATTTGAATGTCAGTAGCGACGATGTTATTGCCAATATTCTGAACGTCAAAGCATAAAACATTTTTTTCATTTAAAGTACGAAAGTGCTCTAATGCGTTTAATGCCTCCACTACGCAGTTGAATTTATTTGATAAAATTTACAATAATTAGAAGATTCGAAATCTATACTCTTGGGATTTATAAAAGAAATTTTGCATGCATCAGATTTTCTTTTTCTGAAGTTGCGTTTTGCCAAATTAATTTCTTCCCCTCGTGAAATGATGCTTGTTAAAGTGCCTGCGATGCATTTAGATTAATAGAAATCATATTTTAACTTGCTATTCTGAATGAATAATGTCTTTCACCGTAGAAATAATTACTTTGTTAGTAAATACATATGTGCAGTTATTATGAACGACTATCGGAAAGATCTTGAGACCGTTTTTTTTACAAAATGCACCGCTTAACGTAAATTGGCCTTAAACGTAGCCGTAGGTCATTTTCTGAGAGTATAGACTTTTATATAAAAAGGAAGGAAAGACCGGATGGATTAAAACAAAAGGAAATCGATTTTTATTGGCGTGTGATGGTTTGCATTTACCTTTCTCATCACGTACACAACAAAGTATGTGTCCTGCTACTATACTTCCTTTGAAAGTTCTGTTACATTTTTTAACTTAAAAAAAACGATGTATGTTAATGTTTTCATTGCTTCGACCCACTACCTTTTACATTTAAGTAAAGTAGATATCTAAACCTCTGCATGTTTCACTGTCCCGTAGTTCGCATGTGTGTTAATAATTTTGTTTCATTTATTTTTTTATTTTTCGGTTATACCTTTTGGCTTGCACCATCCAATAGACGACGATTCACTGGCACCCAATCCATACCTACGTGTCCCTGCAGTGTATCAACTTTCGACTGAACCCGATCCCGAAAGTCTGCTATTAGAAGATGTAGATGGGTTCGACGACTACATTGAAGATTTCTACAATCCACTGAGTAATGAGCCCGTCATGCAAAGAGCGACTTCATTCCGACGGAAAGTGCAGAAACAGTTTGAAGACGCCGTCATTGAGAAATCCATAAAAGAGATAAATAACTTGGAGGCTATGTTATCTACCTATGAAGAAGAACCGGATACAACTGTGGAAGACGTGGACATTGTGAAATCGTCTACACCTGCATGTGATAAATGTGCGTCATTTACGAAAAGTTGCCCGGATTGTGTTTCCCGATTGAACAAGTTCGTGTCACAAGCAGGAAGAATTAGTTCAATTTCACGTTCCAGTGACAATAAAGCTTTTGTAGGTTCTGTGAATGGTAGTGGTGATACGACAAGACGTACAGACAGTGATAGTGCTAATACCTTCGGGGAACCTAGATATGATCCAGAGGCATCACTTCTTGCGGATGAATTACATCGTCGTGGTAATATAACTTACGGTAGAGGAGGCGAAGCGTACCTGGAGCGAAAGAAACTCGCTAGTGTTGTTCGAGCTTTAAATTTTGATGATGTGGATGATTCCGAGCCCCAAAGTTTATTTGATATTGATGCCATCGTTCGTGCCAATGCCCCAAACTTAATGAATTCCGTTGAACCCCAATCCCTACAATTCTTGCATCAACAAGATCAGGATGAATCCAATTATTTTTTGCCTATAGAGACCATTTCTAAAATCGCATCTGTCTTTGATTCAAATAACTTTACAAATTTGTACACATTAAGTGGTGAACTCAAGCATATCTTGTCGCCTGCCGAAATCGAAGAAATCGTTGCGAACAAAGACCATTTGGCGTCCGTCCTCAGTCCAAATGTAATGGCGGCTTTATCGTGGTCCTTGAATGATACGAGCTTGCCACCTTTCAATATGAATAATGAGGACTCAATGAGCTTTAATCTCCAAAATAATCTGATCAACTCTAGCAAGGAAACCCACGACCCAATGCCTCTTATCATTGAGACTTCAAAAGACGACACAGCAACCAACTGTTTCTCGTCGTCAACGTCTCTGTCCAATGGCTTCCATTCAAAGGAATCCTCCTTGACTGATGTCTCCGATCAAAATGAATTGGATGATGCTCAGCAGCTAAAGCTAAAAGAAAAGAAAATGGTACCTGTTAAAGACAGCTATGGTGTAGAAGATGATATGGATTCCCAGCGCAGTGACCATTCAAACGGTTCTAGTGGACACGTTTCCAACGAGGAATTCAAACGTGGTACAGCCATGACTAACTCGTTTAGACGGAAAATAGCCTTAGGAAAGCAATTAACGACTGAAGACTTGCCCCAGAAATATGTGGAAGAAAATGAGGAACCAATTAGTAACCAGACATTGAAAAGTAAGGAGAATCACTGGAAAAGCTTCGAGAGTCTGGATGATTTAGGTGTGGAGGATGACATCGATAGTAAACAGGCTTCGGAAAACGGAGATGATGATACTCCGAAGATGTTTTTAGTGCGTAGGGACTCTAAGAGATTCAATAAAGGAGATGCAGAAAGAGTTATTCAAGGGTTGTTCGTCGAGAGTAAAAATACAAATGGAACTTTGAGGCGTCTCAAAGTCCCCTTAAATATTGCTGAGTTCGCGGATACATCAGGTGATAAAAGTTTAGAGGGGCATCTCGACGAATCTTGGGATACATATAATACTCCAAACGGACATTTGGCAGGTCATGACAGTCCAGAAGGTATTTTGGTTGCCCCCTTTTGTTTTTATACTTTTTGCACACCTTCCTTGTAATTTTGATTATTTTCCGGGCAGTTTGGGTGGGCTCTATATACATTAGCAGAGCTGTAGGGGTGTATATGGAAGTAGATAGTCTTGGTCTTTTCTCTTCAATCATGACAGTGAAAGCTGCTCTATCGATTGATTGTATGTATACTTACGGGCTCATATTTGTTCTTTTCAGTAAAAACTCCTCGAAGTCAGAAGAAGAAAATAAGCGTTGACGATAACATTTTGAGCACCGCCTCGGAATTGGACGACAACTCTTACGCAACAGATGCCACTCAATCTGATGTGTTTCATTCCATCATCAACAGTCGCCTTTCTGAGGATAGAACAATACAATCGGATGGCGAAGAAGAAGAAGATGTCACTTTGGATATTGACACGCCCGACGATATGGAAGAGTCCATCCTGGAACGTAAGCGTGGATATATGTATTTATTGAAGCCTTACATTTAATTTCTTTAGACTGGATTTTAAATTGCAAGTATAAATATTGAACAGAATTGGAGTCAATCGCAACAACTCCAGTGGACAGGGAACGGATCCCGGAGCTTTTGGCAGAGGAGGAGCTAGAAGACGAAAGGCGATGGAAATCCTTCCGAGTTGGGACCAGCGACATTCAGATTGACCTGAAAGCAATTCAGCCTTACCGAAGAGTGCTGTCACATGGTGGATACCTGGATGCTGAGAGAAAAATTGCCATAATACTATTCTCCGGCTGCTATTTGCCTGACAGAAGCAGGAAAGAATACTCGTACTTAATGGATCATCTGTTTCTGTACGTGGATCTATTCTTAAATTGATCATTTGATTGTTTTTTTAAAATAATGGTTTTTACTCTATTATTAATTACTTTGTGTGATTAATTATTGCATCCTAATTTGAAATACTTGTAATCACGTTCCAGGTACGTTCTGTCTTCCCTAGAGGAGTTGATAGTTGAAGACTACATTCTTGTATATTTACACGGAGCTACTCCAAAATCATGCATGCCTACATTCAGTTGGCTTAAACGCTGCTACCAGCTCATTGATCACCGACTTAGGAAAAACCTTAAAGGACTATATTTAGTTCATCCGACATTTTGGTTAAAAACTGTCGTGGCCTTAACAAAACCGTTTGTGAGGTAAAAAGCCTAAATCCAGTATGTAAATTAGGAACTCTACTATCAAAATTCTAATGTAATGTATTTTTTGCTTACAGCGGAAAGTTTAGTCGGAAATTAGAATTTGTCAACACCCTGGCGGATCTTTGCCTGATCATTCCAACAGAACATTTAGTTATTCCGGATAGAGTTTTACAGTAAGTTAGCTATATAAACGTTTTTGAAGTCAGTCTGAGCTGAATGATTTTGTTTTAATTTAACACCGTACATGTAATATACTTATTTATTTGAGTAACTTGTGTAATTATTTTAACTTTTAGTAATGGGAAATTTTTAAAGGTTCTCCGAAGTAACATTCATAGACATTAAACCCACAAATTGTTTGTAGAAAAGATATGCAAGAGTTCTTATAGTCCCACATCTTAAAGCATTTCCTCCGAAATATTCTTTTGGATAATGATGACCTCTATGACCGTTCACATTTCACTTGAATATTGCACATACATTTGAGCAGGATTTGAAATTTAATCCTTCTAAACTGAAGCCGTACAGATACTTGTATAACGTATTGGTTCTTGCATTTAAAGGTATGATGCAATTAGGCAAGAGTTGGAGAATAAGAATCGTAAAACCTAGTCAGAAGGTAAAAAACAATCTTTCTATGTTACCGGAAGAGCCAGACTGACTCACTGTAATTTTGAATTGTATTAGTGTATTTGGCTGTGTGGAATTCATAGTTTTGCACCATTTCCAACTGCATCATTTTAAAATTCAATGCTATTTTTTTGCACGATCTGTACAAAATATATAAGATTGCATTTACGTTGTTTATAAACAACCGTTTTTCTGAGTAGAGAACGGAGTTTCTGGAGTCGGTATTTCTTGTAGCATGATTGCACGCATTATCACTTCGATTGTGTTAAAACATTTACTTCTATCTTAATTAATTTTAGACCTTTTAGCTATTCTGTAGGACAAGTGAATATTATTATTTTGTTTGCTGGGCTTAGCGTGATAAAAGTTTAGAAAAAAAGAATCAAAAATAATATTGTGGTTTTCTTATTTTCAGTTATGACTTCCAATTGAAGCTTGAAGAACTACGGAGACAGAACAAACTAAGCTAAAATAGTTAATAAGACAATGGACGGCGAGAAGAAAAGCAAGCATAAAAACCATTTTTAATCAAGACTACAAATTCAATCTAATTTTCATACTTTAATTGAAAAGACTGTATGTTTGTTTGAAGTCAAGTCGTATTGTTTACTAAAAAATATACCTTAAATATGTAATATGGTGTCTTCACTAATATTTAACAATCATTCGGTGCAATCTAATATGCATTAACCAATAAAGGTGTTAAAGACGTTTTAATGAACCTATACGCTCGAACTTTACGTATACAATTACACATCAAGTCTAATAGTATAAAAGAGTAACGTATAACATAGGAGAAATCAAATTCATTCAATTAATATTCCTCAACAAGACAATTGTGTGTAATGAATATAGCATAATTTTTCAATCTCAATCTTTTATGTATGTTTGTCATAACTTACAATAAGTACAGTGTGAGCGGAAAACGTTCAAATGTGTTAGCTGCTATTGCAAAATTCCGTAGTAATGTAAGTATTTGCAATATTCTTCTATACGCCGTATCAGTTTACCAGCCTTTGCATGGTTGAAAAAGAACAATATTTATTTTCCAGATATAAAGTTTTAGTCTTCGTCTTTCTGCTAGTTTTGTATAGAAATGGAGTTAAACGTTTTAAATCGTAGAAAATAATAGCGCATAACTATCTGATTTATTAAAATTGCAGTAACTTGCCAAATTTTCTAGAATGAATTAACTATTAATGACCGTGATAATTTTAGAAGAGCGACTTAAAGATATTTATTTATTAGGTAATACATAGATTCATCTTAATATTCTAACATTCATTGTGCTAAAGCTAATAAATAGGCAAATATATGCAAACATTCGACTATTTTTTGCATTGACGAACGTTTATCTTTAGCATCAAACCTAATTTTCTTCATAATTGAGCATCGGTACGGGTTCATGCCGGAAGGAACGTTTTTTTGCAGAAACATAGAACATTATTATTGCGAAATTGGGCTGAAAATATCCCATATGGTGATTATCTAGTTTTTACGGGAATTTGATCCGAGTTTATAATAACATCAGTACACGCACAGCCTATCACATGCGTGTACCGATATGGGAACAATACCGGGGTAGCTGAAACAGCATGCAATATTTACCTTTTGCTTTTGTGATTCTCCGTTTTTGTTTTATTTTAGAAATTTCTGGCTAGTACTTATAAATTATATTTACAATGCGATGCATTCCAAGTATTAATGTTCACTTATGCAATCTACGTCATGTTGCCATTTTTGTCGGATAATATACGTATACGGACTAGCTATACTTACACAATAAAATTAAACCGAGCAATTTACTTGGCTGTTACATCAAAGTTTTTCTAACAAAAATGACATTTTCTTTTTTCCGGAAAAATTGTTTCTATATGCTGCAAACAGTTTTTCCTAGTCATCAGCAGTCATTGCAAACTGGAAGAAATATTTGAAGAAGAAGTTGATCCTACAGGTGCCTGAAAGGTCTTGCTTTAGGTCCGTAGCATAAACTAATAGCTCAGTAATAAGATATTGTGTATAATACACTATCATCTTATTTCAAAATTAAAAGTTATTAAAATTCATTAATTATTGTTTCTCCAGTAAGTTTTATAAGCGTGGCGTTTTTGCGTCATCTGCAAATTTCTTTGAAAAGAAAGCCGAAGTAAAACATTGTAAACTATTGTGTTATTTTGTATCTTATAACTTTTATTACTGTCTCGTTAATTTTTTGGGAGAAGTGCAAACTTCAAAAGATGTATGAATTTTAAAATTACACCATCATGTTTTTCGTTGCATCGTAAGTAATTGGGTCTAAGGTGTCTTTTCAGAAAGCCATTTTGCGTCACGATGTACATACGCTTTATAACTGGTATTAAAAAATAATTTTATCAGGGCGTTTAAAAGTTCGGAGAAGTAGGAAGTCTCCAAACTTTTAATTAAGTTCAGAGATGACATCCCAGCTAAGCATTACATATGGTCGTGGTAATTAATGGATGTCATAACATTAGATGTGTATGTTTCTCTAGAATAATTATTAAACTTCCCGTTTCAAATGTAATTATGAAATCTTCCAAGCATATGTTTCACCTGAGACAAAAATAACCCTATATTCATTGCCCTATCCCACCATCTGCGACCTTCCGCTTTTACAAGTAACGTCACGAGAGTTGTCAAACTTTCTTTCTACACCAACTCCCTTTCCTGCAATTTCTTTTTGCCTGGTTGATACTCGCAAAGCTTGTAGCTTATTCAGGTTTTATGGTGTAAAACAAAACAGAAGATAACGAGAACTACTTCTTTTATTATCCCATTTGACATCGATTCAGACAAATGGTGCCATGTTATTGGAAGTAAATTGCTCCAGAATTTCCTTTCCCTAGAACCTGGAGACTACTTAAGGAACGCTTGTGAATTTTTGATATTGCTTAATGTACTCGTAGCTAATCTATCCCATGCGGACGAGAAACGAGAAAATCAACCTGCAAAGGTTCCATTAGATTTTAGGTATTTATCTCTCATCTGCTATTATCCTTTTAATGCACTTATGTATTTTGACCAAAGCGAGTGTCACTGCTAACAGCACAATAGAGACCAGTAAATAAATCGGATGTCTACTGTGTAAAGACCATATGCAACAGTTTAGTCTGTACCCGGTTGCCCCGATGATATAACAGCGGGATTCATTTCTCTTCTACTATATAGCGTGCACAAGCATGTGAGTCATTTTCAGTGCTGTAATCTTTACTCTTCCTTAATTCATGCTTTGCCCTCCACAACGGTCGTAAAAATCTATCACATTTTATCGCTTTTCGTGATTAAATTACACAGATGAAGAAACGGTGGAGCATCTCTAAACATAATGTTAAAGCAAGCTTTCATATAACATTAAAAAATCTACAGAACGATGTAGGCTTCCAATAGGAACTAAAAACATAATACAATCTGGAATTTCTTATTCGAACCAGCCAAGGTTAGTGTTTACAAACCTTTCAGGTTCTTGAAACGTCTTTGAAGGTAAAGAAAAACGGGAGACTTTGTCAATCTGATAAAACTCTTGAAAACTTAATTCCTCCCTAGAATAAAATTCGTATCACATACGTAGTACAATAATCTTCACTACACGTGCTTAAACATTATGTATAGGTATAAACAAAGTATGCTTTATTAGAAAGGTAACCATGAAGAAATCAATACAATGCTTTTTTACATTAATGTTGTAGAAAAGACAGGGTTTTATTGCACGGGTAGAACGAGCGTGTTCTTTCATTCTCACAGGGAGGAGTAGTGTACTTTTATTAAGAACTTTATTGTTTGGCATAGCACGCTTTCAGTTGCCCGGGAACCACAGAGGGGCGAACTATGAAACCAATAACAGTGAATTATTTCCGAACATTCCTGTCTTGACGCTGGAGAAGAGCGGACGCTTCTTTCTCACTCTCTTTCTCTCTCAACATACTGTCTATATATAGGGACTATTTGAGTAAATGCTATTACTCAATCAGTAATTCCACACCTGAGATTTGCTGATTGCTGCTTACAAAAATAAGCTTCAAAGGATTAACATACACAAACTTAAGCCATAGTAATTATTAATCCCTATTTACTTCGTAAACCACAGCTAAACAATAACCTCCGGGACTACTTTACTCCGTTGTTCTAGCAGATCAGATTGTATTATTAGAAAGTCTTTTCAACTGTTCTTCCCACCACATAATAGAAGGAATTATTTTAGGAAGCACTTGGAACACGCGTATTATAAGTATAAAAAACAACATAATGAGTGAAGACATCAACGCGTTGGGGAACAGCGATCGCGTTGCTGTGTGGGAAGTTCCTCTGAATTCTGGCGTTTATTGCATTGAATTTGATCATGGAACAACCAGTGGTAAACGCGTTATTCGTGTCAACGGGAAAGTAAGTCCAATTTGTTATTTTCTATAGTGTTGTAGTTGTTGTGATCGGTAAACACTAATATAACATCTACAATAAATTATTACATGTATATGCAACAGCACTTTGTCTGAGAACTCTCGGCTATTCATTAAGAAGTAACTAGTATACATGTGTATCCATTATTTAATGGTTAAGCACACTTGTGTAATCGATAAAGATTGGAGAATCGATTTGGAAATTGCTTTCGTCATTGCTCGTCAAATCCTAAATATTCACACATTCGGATTAGTCAATACAATAGATACGGTTACATAATAATTCAAGTCTTTTTTTATTTATTGTGTGACAATTCTTTGGATTAAGTATATATAACAATAAAGTTTAAATTCTTTCCAGAAGTTCCAGCAGCCTTTTGGTAATGTAAATATGCTGAATTAATTCATTGACATGCTCTAGCTAGCTAGGGCTTAAAATGTGCATTACATGGTATGGTAATGTTACAAAATATGCACAGTATATAGACTACAAAGTTATGGCTTTCACGCCATCGCTGATGCTATTGCTATGATTAACGTTTTGAAGTGAAAGTAGTTTTGGCATTTGTATGATAGCAATGATTACACATAATGACTAATCTGGAGCTAGAAATCAGAGACAATCAATAATAATGTCTACTATTAAATTATAATTGCAATACAGCTACAGACGATATAACAGATTAATTAATTAGCGAAGTTTAAAAGTTTCTCACATCACACACACTGTGTGTGGTGTGAGAAGATAAAGGGAACAATAATTAATGGTAGCGGTACTAATCTACAGGATTGTGTGTACACAGGTAGACGTGGGACTACAACTATGATTTATGAAAGTTCTGCATGTTTAACAACGCAGTGTATTTTTAATTCTTTGGTATAATTATGCGTTGTAAACAATGAAATGTCTAATATTAATTTGTACACACATTTGCTTTACTTATCATCTTTAATTTCTGTATGGGAAAGGAGGTTATATATGGGGCAATTTATTGCAGGAAATTATTCGGAAAGAGTGGATGTTCAAGCTCGTTGGATCGGAGGAGTTTAAAATTGGACCAAGTAAAGCCAAGATTCGAGTGGATCCTTTTGGTATATACGAAGATTTTCATCTGATTCCAAAACCAAGTGCATGCTATTTTATTCTTTTTTGTGTTAACACAATAATGCAATTTCAAAGGTATAAATCAATACGTTTTTACGCTGAACACATGTAGGAATGCTTTACAATGCTTTTCATTATACTTAATCATTCCACTCATTATGCTTTCATTTTACCAAAAATGTTTGACGTCAGCGTCAGACAACCTCACATATAGAGTGTAGCTTTATTACACACAAAGATAAACTATAAATGTGGGATGCTTTCTTTGCCTTATTACACAAAAATTACTTGTTTAATCTCCCGAACTCATGGCCTGTCAGTGTTCCTTGTCAGAATTTAATCAATATTCAATTTAATAATGGTATGTGTTCTTTGCAGCAGTAAAGGCGTATTTGTAGTTGCTAAAAGCATAAGGATGACTGCAAATGCATAATGACACAAGTCAGGGAAGAATAATATAATGTAGGTTTTGATATTTAATATACTCTCAAATTCTGACAGCATAACGTGTACATGAAAGCTTACAAGACATGATGTGGGGACGCAACCTAAACTGCTAACGTTATTATTTGCATACACATAGTGACAGGGAAGACATGTAGATACATACATTATAGTAGCACAACAGAATAAAGCAGAATAACAGATAGTAATTTGACATGCCGTACACTTAGCCATATTTTGTAGTCCAACTGTGTATATAGATGCTACTTACCTGTCCATCATTGTTTGCGCCTCTGTAATAACAATGTGATGTTATTTGTCACTCGTACAGGGATGTTTGCTTACCGTTACTCGTTAGAAGTGGATGGCAAACCCTTCAAGCAGTTCATGGAGAAGCAGTCAAAGATATTGAAAACATGGACAGTAACAACGGTGGATGGCACGGATCTACGGATTGTTTTAGGTAAGCATCACTCAGTTGTCAGAACTTTTGTAGGTGTTAATTTATTTATGCATGCATGCATTTTGTGCTCGTGCTTCTCATTTCTTTAATAAAAATTCTTTTTCGTTATTACATTTTCATATTTTTGTAATAATGAGCAGTGAGATCGAAGTATGTAATATTAATAAAATGATGATGGTTATAAAATTGTATTAATTACATAATTAATAATTAAATTTAATTAAAATGCTATTAGTATGTTTTATAACAAGAAAGTGGATATACGATTTAGGAAATCGTCTAATAAGATTTTTTTAGACTATAAATATTGTTATTTGCAGAAAAAGACAGTTTAGACCTTTGGGTTAATGGCTCCAAAGTTGAAACAGAGGTAAGCGCAACAAACTTGTTCCGTCGTATCGAAAATAGATTTGTATGTAAATAACATCAATTTAACTTTTATCTTTCAATAAAGTATGTATGAAATAATGGTTATACATATGAAGTGGTCGGGACTCAATTTGCGAGTCCTACCCTACCATTGCAGGTTATTATGTCGAGAATAAAAAGTTATTTTTAAGTACTTGAGTAGGTATTTATGGATATAATCTTACCATTTTCAGAGTGAGTTTGTCGATGGTGGAACCAAGACCCATTTTTCTGCCCATAATTTCCCTGCAACCCTTCATGCCTTGACCACGGGTGTTAAGAAGCAGCCGATTATTTACTCTTTGACATTCAATGGAGAAGAAATACCTGAGGCAATGGAATAAATCAATAAATTTTCCGCAATGTAATTTTTCATCCAATGTTATATGTACTGTACAACCCAGGTTTTAAACAATAATAATCTTATGCATACGTAATATTATTCTACCTATAAAATTTACTGTATGTAATTATGTACAACTTTAGCAATATACTTTATATTTTTAAACTGTATAGGCATCTATGAATTTATTCCGACGCGCTTGTTCAATAAATTCCATTCTCAATACAATTCTCTGGCCCAGCAACAATTTTAAGGACAATGCAATTTTTCGAGTGTGACCTCACTTGCTATATTTTTTTGTTTGGTCGTCTTCATGAATGAGAAAACATGGAGATACTTTATATAAGCTCATTTTCAGCATTAGATTCGCAGACTGGGGCATCGTGGTTTCAATGAAAGAGATGAACTTTTCAATATGACAGCTTAAGACAAGAGGAAAACGACAACTCCCTGAGACGACGAGGTTTATCAAATAATGGAAGAAGCTGTTGAATTCGACGCAAAAAGTCACACAACACTGAATACCCTTTCATGGAGCATAACTTTTCTCATTATTCCCTTAGTTCATATGTTATAATTTCAAACATTATGTAGTGTAAGTCTTTTTAGTTATTTTGAACATCGTCTAATTTTGAGGCTCATATAATTTATATCCCACAGGAAATTCATACATACGAACTTTAGAGATACCAAAATCACATTTTAGAAGCGTGGCAAGCCATCCCAATTTTCTTCCCAAAATTAACTTCCCCTTTGTGACATTTGCAGACGAAACAATTTCCGCAGAGTGGATCTAGTACTGAACAACTCATTTCCATTCGCATCACTCCTTAATTCTTTTAGCTATTCTGAGTAATCCCACAAGAACTCCAAAATATTGATCTCCTTATCTCTCTCTTCAACAATACTCTGCATATTTGCACATGATTATCTTATCGATTTGGAATTACAGTGTACTAAATCCGCACTACACTACGTCATGGCCAATGTATTCCTGATAAGATTACTATTGCATGGTGTCACCCAACATAAAGGAACACGAGCTGTTATTTAAATTGGCAGAATCTCGTATGTGATAAAATTAAATCTCCATTCCTCTTATTTGATACAATTGAGTCATTATTTTTGCAGAGTTTCAGTAATACAGATAATACTTGTTTCGTACCTTCATCATTTGTAGTGGTTAAATTATTTATTATTGCAAAAATTAAATCATCTGTAAAGTTCTTCGTGTGTTTATTTAGAAACGCAAAACGTAAAATGGGCAAGCGAACTATATTCGTTTCTCTAAGCTCGCTTTGCATTGTGCTAACGGTGTATTTATTTTCCTCAAATGAAGTTGAAGCCAAGGGTCAAATCTGTCCACTGATGTTGAAGAAATTACTTGGCAGCTCAGATAAATGTGAAAAAGTGACTTGTCACTCTAATTTAAAAGCTGACGATTGTCCTGCAGATTCGAAATTCCTAGAAAATATTGATTCGTGTGGATGCTGTCCAGGTTGTACCAGAGTCATACGTACGTAAATAATACAAGTCTATCGGGCGTAAACATAAAGTTGTTATGGTGTTGTCTGTATATACATATGTGATTTAGATTTCAAAGCTTTAAAGCCTTGAATATGTTCATATCATTACCATTTGTATGCAGAACATATACAATAAAGTTTCTTGTGTCCCTCAAAATTGCGTTGCTAAAAGGCCGACTCGCTGGTTTTTTCAGAAATCGATGAAAATGCAGAGTGTGGTAAAGAGGCTGCTACATATGAAGAGTGTGGAGAAAAGATTTGCCCTGTGGAGTTGAAGGAATGTAAATCGGGGTTGTATTGTAATCCTGAAAGCAACACCTGCTTGCCACTCGAAAATGGAGATCCACAGACTGAAATCGGTTGTGAGATGAAGCTGGCAATGTATCATGCAGGATTATTACACTGGCAGCCAAGATGTAATCCGGATGGAACCTATGCTTCCCGGCAATGTAAGGGTTTAAAAGGAAAAATTGACTCGGCATGCTTCTGCACAACGGAGAAAAATGAGAGGATATTTGGAAGACGGATATGGAATGACGAAACCGAGGAAACCATGGACTGTGGTATAATTTCCTGCCGCTAAATAACTCGTTCAATTAATAATTATGACTTCCGAAGAATCGATAATATGTTAATAAGTATGTTATTTATAGCTTGTAGTCTCCATGCACACAAGCTGAGATCACAAGGATTACTAACGACGTTACATTGTACCTACGATGGGAGTTATGAAAAACTTCAATGTGATGGCGACTCAGGCCTTTGCTATTGCGTGGACCCCAAAACTGGGGAAATGAATGGAGCCGTGTTACCGGAATTCCAATGGAAAGATCTTCCGTGTTATGCAAAAGAGATGGGCGAAAAGTATTTACGACAGTGCGACAGTCATTGGCTAGCCACTGAACGCGTCAAAAGAGAAGCTAGTATGCATGGACTAAATCTGGAGAAATTTAAAGTGGTGAATTGCGACTATGATGGAAGTTTCTTTCGATTCGAGAAAGATGGAAACATGTATGATTTTTACTTTGATTTGAAATTGCCCTACACCCCTATAATATACTATTACGTCCAGTTTGAATGTAAACAATATTAAAGTTTCTATATACATACACAAATATCCTCTACTTTTATTTTTAAAAATCCTAACATTTTTGGAATTTTTCAGCGAACGTTGTGTTCACAAGGACGGTGTTCAAATTTTGAGTTACTACCGGCAAGGAGCCGTTGGTGCGGTGGACATGACTTGCAGTATGTGAATAAGTTTAACTTATGTATTTACAATCTATACTATTTGTAAAAATGCATCTTCAAACGGAATATTTATTTTATATGGTAGACTGCGCCCGATTGTACATCGATTACGAAACGGAAGGTTTAACAATCCCTCCTAATGCTCCACCATGCCACGCTTGGGGTAATTTCGAGACGATTTGGGAAGTTGGGAGTAATGGTGTTTGTGTCGACAAAGATGGCTACATTTATTACAGTGTACCCAAAGACTATGCCTGTTGTCTGGTAAACAATCAAGGTGCTACCGAATGTGATCCCAGCCTCCAACCGAAATGCTACAATTCTACGACTAAGCAAGGTTACAAACAGTGCACGGAAATTATTACATAAACACAAATTTTCCATCAACGTTTATTATCCATAACTCTTTTATATATATGTATGTAATTATAATATTATCATTAGTAGTGTATTACTGGCGACTCTCACCGTTTGTTCATTATAATAAGTACTATTATCGCATGTTGACCTTAATATTATTTTAACAAAAGCACGACATATGTACTGCAAACGTGTATCATGTAAATGATTGACATCAAATTATGTATAGTTAGAAACTTAGTATTAGGTAAAGTTAAAACAAGAATCAAGATTATTTGCTAAAATCAATCCGAATATTAATGTGAACACATTTGCAAGAGGTGAGAGAAAATTAAACATTATACAAGTAAAAGCCGACAGTGCCATAATAATACAAACGCACGTCGTGTTTAAACATTGAACTTATCGTTGAGTCTTATTAAATCTTGAAATCATTTTGTTCCCATCCCTATGTATCTCTACAGGATTTAACTGTACATTTACCAATCTATGTACATAGTCCATAGCATAATCACGAGCATAATTTCTTCTAATGTTAGAATTAAGTAAGTAAGAGCGGGACGTCAGTATATAGGAAAAACAAACATTCCTTAAGTATATCTGTACATGCATTATATGGGTAAGTAAATGTAATATTAAAATCATACTAAACTATAGATGCTATACATAAGATTATGACTTTATATTTTAAAATCCCGTTGTAAGTACATCGATTATTGACTTGATCGTTCTATATTTTAACTCTTGAGATTTAAGAACGGATTTAATTATTAAAGGTTAGCACAACCCAATAAATCTATGTTTATAGCCTTGAGCTTGATTGTTTTACTTTCCACATATGTATAGTGAAAGTAATGGACTTTCTGAATCCTTCTTGGATTAATGCTTTCTGGTAGTATAGTGGTAATATTACATTAGTCCAAGATATTTTCTCAAATCTTTGATTCCCTGTAAATGCGAGGCATACACCTACAATATTTTAAGTACACATAATTAAAGCAATGGTTCAGTAGCACTGTAATGACATTGAACACCAACCATGTGTTACACAACCCTTTATGAGTGATTCATTTTAAAACTAATTATAAAACTTATTATACGCACCATTCGGTCCTTAATTTGATTGCAAAATTGGGTGGGAACCATATTCTGAATGAATTAGATTGCCTTTAGAGCTATGACAGAGTTTTGGTACATCTACTTAATATTGCTAGTGAATGAATACGTATACGTAATTTATATTTACAGAAGTTAACAAGCCTTTTCAGTTATATAATGTTGTAATCCGTTGATCCACGTCGAGCGAATGTTCCAATCTTCATACTTATTGTTCGTTCAGATTCAATGTTGTTAGAACAGTGAGGACATTGTAAATGTTTCCGGAGAAAAACATGCAGTCTATTCAATCAGAATGTTGGCTTGTCAATTGGAAGAAAGATTTTAGTGACATTTGTAAAGGTAAGTAATGCTATGGGTTATACGAAACTAACATTTATATTGTTTTTAACTAATTATTGATGATTTCATCCATTCGTCGCCGAACCGCCATCTCGATGACTTCAAGGCTTCCCCAGTCCAATTCCGGAAGCAGGCAGAGCACCGCGGATAGCAAATTAGAAGTCTGAAAAAATAGATGGAAAAAACGTTATATCAAAATGGAGATTCATGTTTTTTCTTTTTATCTAATTAATGTAATTACGATTTCAAAGGTCTGATAATAAGCCATTCATGTACGAAAACTGTCCTTTTGGTAGCTAATAATCACGCGAGGTTCCATGTAATAGGTAAAACAGTTGTCTGTAAAATTCTACGACTGGCAGTAAATATGCACGTTGAATGGTTAAAATACAGATTAAAATATACTTCTTCCACACCTGTTCCATATTAATTGGCAATATTATAAGATTCCTTTTCCCAAAGACTGACATAATTAATTTTAGTGATGTTATTAGAAGATATTTATTTGAAATATTAATCAGTTATTTATAAGCATCTCAGATCTAAACTAATTATAAACATTACGGATTTATTCCGTACCTTCGTTCGAGGTTTGGCTCGCATTTGTGAGGGTGGAATTGGTGGATGCCGTTGGTTTGAGATGACTTGGGTAGGTCTGTGGTTCTCTTCGTAATAATTATCATAGTTTCGCAGAGCTTCCCCGGAATAATCGACGCTTTGCCTACGCGAACCATTGGTTTCCCGATCTCTGGTCTGGTAATAGTTTGGATATTCCATAACTGGAGATCCACTCTGCCGACGCTGTAATAGATTAATACTATACTTTAAATTCGATACACATTTTTATCGAAAAATATAGCGAAGGCAGTTTGTAGCTCCAAAATATTAAAATGTTAGAAAAAACAAAAAGGTTTGGACATGCAAAGTAAAAGGCGTTCAAATAGAATCATCCCATATATCTGCGTAATATTAATTGCGTAATTACAAAATAAATAGAGTCAGTATGGTCAGTATTTACACAAATACAGTAGGTATTAATAATTGTTTTCTGTATAATTATTATTGCTGTCGGAATGATTTCAACGCCTCATGTCTAGAATGGATGAAATAGCTAGTAGTGTTATTTACTCTCACGTCTATTTACTTCTGTGATCGAGGGTCCTAATTTCCTTCCCAGGTAAAAGTTTAATAAGACTTATTAAGTAGGATAATATCATGAACAGCACGGGTATAAGTATACATTTTTGTGCTATTATGTAACAAACAGAATTAGTTCATTTTCTAGTATCGTGAGCTAGACGATTAACGTACACATTACCCCGCCCTGTTAGTGCCATTATTTAGACAATTCAACAGAAATTATTTAAGCAAGTTGGAACATAGTAAGTATATATGAGACTACTACTAGTGTAATTGTATGTATATATGCAAGAGTAAGGCGTGAGCCCAGGAAAATGAATTTGTTGTTAGTCTCTGTCAATTACTACACAACTCAAGATCATGTGTGCACAGGTAAGTTCTGCGTACCTGCAATGTTCTAATTACTTCTCGTAGTTATTTAAACGGATAAACAAGTACGGAAGGAATCCTTAAACTTAATCAACAATGCTACGATGCTAATAAAATTTGCACAGAAATTGTGCCTTCAGAAATATGGCGAGGTCGCTACAGTCATTTTGAACGGAGGGTAAACATTGGTGCACCGAGCTTTTGGTAACTCATTGTTTTAATTACTAGTATAAGAGTGTCTTACTTGAAGAACTGAGCCGAGGCTCGACGTAAATATTGTACACTACTTATATGTATGTCTTTGCGTGTTATTAAGGAACGCTAGAAATCACAAGTGTTTCTTTTCACAGTGAAATTAGGTTACGTTTCAAGTCTGAATCTTGCTTGTATCAATTATTCAAATTGCAAATAATAATTAGCCTACAACGGAAATTCATAATAATTACAATAGTATGTTCGTAAATAGAAGTATACTATCACATAAGCTAAAACCAAAAGTAAAGATTCAAATTGGATTATGGAAGAAATAATGTAGGCTCTAAAAAGTATGCATCAACAAGACAACACATCTGCATGCGTCACTGACAATCATGAATGCTAAGTATGACTTAGTTTTTTGCACACAAAATAATAACTGGATCATTTCCAAAAGCTACAAGTTTGGCAACCAGGAAAAGCGATTAGTGGCGTATAGCTCAAGGAGTCTTTTAGAATAGGTACATGTATAGTTCACCCAATCAACATTCAAAATCGCAATGTAAAACTACTGTAGCTACAAGCTTACCGATGGTACAGTTCCTGGACTTGTGGATGTTGGAGATTGGGATCGGGATTCTTCCGCTACGGGAACAACGGCTGGAGGAGTAGTATTAGTAGTTCGCTGAATGCCATTTGTCACGGGGGTTATAGCAGCATCAGGAGATTTACTTCCGCCCTTGTTAGTTCAAGTTATTAATAAGCATACAATTAGTTTTGAACCATTATTAATGATATTGGATACTACGTGCTTAAAAACTAATTCTGGTCCGATTTCCCCTTTATATGTATAGGCTCTTGTGGCATGTTCAATTACTTGTGGTTATCGCGTTAGCCGCTAATCTTTACCGGTGACCTCATTTTGCATTGTGTAAATTGAAAGGACATAAGTGGTACTAACGACAAGACTATATAAGTGCGTACACAGCGGCGAATGCTAAGATCTACGGAATATTTTTAATTAACTACATTGTAGGTTTGGTTGATGAGCGCTTAAAAATGGGCATAGAAACAGGTATAATAATTACATTTTGGTACTGATAATCCGGAGAATGAGTCTGTCCATGGTTCTGTCGGTAGGGTGGTGGAGGATCATCTTCATAATCGTACTGGGATATACTGCGACGGTTGTGATGCACGGCTGGCGGCGGTGGCGAACTTTCGCGTTCATAATAAGTGGGCTCTGGAGATGCAGGTCGCTCCTAACAAATTAATTAGGCGGTAATTAAAAATGCTATTTTGATTCGCAAAATTCAACTCATGTTGAAAATTAATAAATACATTTGACAATGGCAGCATTAAAATTTCAAATGGGTAGGTTGCACCATAAGCACTTTACTATAACAGAATACTGCAGCAACCATTGTAGACAATATTACCAAGAATACAAGTTTTGGAAGTAGCGACTCACTCTTCTCTGAAGTGGATGTTCTAAAATAAGGCCGGACTTCATAGCTGCATCAACCTCATCAGCAGTTACGGCCTGGTTGTCTAAAACTTCCAAGTCCGGCAGGCATCTTAATACAGTAGCCCGGTATCTATCAACAGATTATTAATAAGCTTGTCAGTTATGACTATTAATGATGAATCGCTAGTCAAACATTGATTGCTATCAGAAAGTTGCACGCCAGCTATTCTAATTGTAAGTGCAGATTCATGCATCACTGAATCACTTAATTATATTTATGTGTATCTATTTTAGATAACATCATCATGTCAATTGATGAAAAAGCATAGATGCAATCCTTTCAATAAGTTGATGAAAGTTTTTGTTCAGTCAGCAATAAATTGTATGTGTGCACACCATGGATTCAAACATAGATATACAATACAAAAAACTTCTTACAGATTCCCCGCAGTATCTACGGCTGGATTCTCTGAGAGCAGCAAGCGTCTTAATTTGGGAAGATCCTGCAGATAGCAAAGCTCACACAAGTCCCGGATTTCATTTCGCCGTACATAAAGCTCCGTTAGGTTCCGGCACAACTGAAAATCTTGTAATGTGGTGATTTTGTTCAGGCTGAAAGTATTCAAAAAAATCTTATCTAATGCAATCGTTGCTATACTTAACTACTTGCAATCATCACTAATCTCATCACCAACCATAACTCAATTAACCTATAATTACCTCACACGTCTTTATGTTACCTTTCACTTTCGCCCTCATAACTTCTAAAATATCCTATCATTTTATTTACTAAATATGTGTCTCTGGTATAATTATACGCGAAAGCCAACTCTAGCTAAGTATTTTCGTTTATCTCGCCTTGAACCCCTGACATAGTTTTAAAAAATTGGACACTTCATGAAAAATCAGATGAAACCTAGCTTCATATTTAACTAACTACAAAAGCTTTTGCAATCAGATTTTATAAACATGAAAATGATTCCAACAACAATTATTTGTAGTAGCTCGAGGTGAATGACATGCTTTAAAATTGCTATATGGTCAGGTTACAATCCGATAAAATCAATTGTTATCGATTTTTATTTGTAATTTTAGCATAACTATGAGGTTATGATAGTTATATTGCTGTTCCTCAAATATTCGCAAAAATACTGTGGCTAAAGCATACAGTAATACACATATTTGTGCCCGTTGGTAATCCTGGGTAGTCAACGTTTACCACACGAGCAACTCATGTACAGCTAACATGGATTCTGAATTCAAGTCCTTGAGCCGGTTTACTAGTCAAAACAAATATAGCACATAAACTATTTCAAATGTTTTCCTTATTTACCTTACGCTATTCCTTGTTTATTTACCTGATAACTATGTAGTATATCTACATTGTGCAGCGGATAGAAAAACGAGCTCAGTCACATAATTAAAATACGAAACATTCACGAATTTCAGCAGCAAAACATTTATCTTCTCGACCATTAAATGGTTACTAACGTCAAATCCAACTATCGTTCATGCAAGCTGCAATCTTGCAAGTCTCCAAAGCTCCACAAATCTTCTATAATATCAAAATGACGTTGGCATGAATAAATGTAATTTTATGTAGTCTGCACCAGCACAGCACCTGATATTATTTTGAGGTTCAGCATATGTACCCACCTACACGTAAGTAGATGAGATACTCTTAAAAACAAGAAAAATCATTTTTTCCTTCTGTTACTACAGATAAATCATCATCGCTGTCACTCATGGTGTTGACTTCTGACATGTCAAACTATAGAGTCAGAGTTCAAGACAGTCAGGATTTGTCTGGTGAAAACAGCATACCTATCTATAAAGTATTCTATAAGATGTTACCTTTAATAATGAATTTGAAACCGTCCCAAATGACAGCGTAAGTAAACTACGCAAAGTTACTCCATGATGCGAAATAAATACACGCTTCAAATCCTGTATTTACCTGATAATATTTACTTTCTAGCATTTTTAGTCTACTCTCTGATTATCTCCATACATATCAGCCGACACCCCAAAATCTCATGTTTCTTGCAACGTAACAAACATGTTGTCAGTTCGTTCTATGACATATAACGTGACTACTGTTGTTATCATACCACATCAGGCTTCTGAACCTCTGCCTAACATTATTGTCATTTAATGTCTGGTTTGTCAAGAGGTAGTGGTTTTGTGTATGCATTTACATGCAGAGTAAGCATATAAAGACGATTACTTTGTAAATGTTTCCTTCCTTGATACTTAACAATATAAAGAAGCTATTTATTTTGGCAAACAAACGTATTATTATGTATCAGACGACAGGTGTAGAATTCTTTTCGAAATTTGAATCTTGAAATTCCATTGAATGTACATTATTACTTTTCCAAAGCACTTACTACAAGATTGATCAGGTATACAAGATTTCATTCAAACCATTTTACACTCAAACTTATTGTAATAATTATATGACGTGTATATGTGCGCCTATGACAGTATAGCGTTACATGGATACAGACATAAAGGAATTATTTACAATTCATACTTCAAGTACAGTGTCAAAATATTTGCAAATAAATATGATCTTCGAAAAGCGGAAACACCAGCTTTTGACCGATAACAAAGAATTGAGAATTTCAAGAGATGGAAAAGTCTCTGCATCCGAGATATGTGTACCTACGTATACCACTTGTGTACTATACAACGGATCTCAAGAAGTTGAGAGTTTCACTGATAGGGAGTTTGTTCAACCCTTCGCTAACAATGGGGGCAACTTCTATGTAATAAGTTGTAAAAACATAAACAACAAAAATACATATAAAATTACAAATTTGCAATGACAGAGGAAAAGAGCTGGAATGAAGTCATAAAAAATAATAATACACCTTGCACTACTTGGACGACTCAAAATGCTTGATTTTTCCCAACCCAAAGGTCAAAATACTGAACTCGGTAGAGGTAGCAATTGAAAGCGGCTTGAATTCATGCAGATTATTGCATAATCAAGGTAAAACATTGTTTTCAGTACACATCAACTACAATAGATTAGTCGACTAAAAAATCGCCAATATAAAATCTGGTACTTCCAGTTTTATTAGAGATATTATAGCGGCATCACAAACTCTCTCACTTCATTTGCTCTCATTCGTTCAAGTTTAGCTGAAGAACAATGAGAAAAAGTCATAAAATATCTGTATAAAGTATGCGACAAAAATACGTCATTAGATTTCCTACAATATAAAAGTTACGCTTACACCGTCCACAACACCACAATCCCATGGGAAAAAACGTACCCTCAACTCTTTGAATATTCTCTTTGGTTCCGACATCATTTGGCTTAACTTGAAAATTATTCAAGTAAGGTTGAATGCCTAATAAACTTACTAGAATACCATAAAAGACACTACAAAAGCTGCTTACTTGACCGAGAAATAAACTAAACGTTAGTTGATTAGTACAAGCATATAGTCATGCCAATTCAATTAAGATCGAAAGTTTTCGCGTTTTGGCTGCTGCATCATGTTTTAGAAGCTATAATGAATGCCGTTAATTCCTGTAGTTTATGTTGCCGATGGCTGTAAAAACAAAGGATCCTCATTGTTAATAAAGCTTCAACCGTGTTTCTTAATAGTTATAACAAGTGTTTTTAAATGAAGAAATCATATATACTTGTGATCAATTTGAGGAACGCACACATATATATGTGTCTGCGTAACCGTATAAGCCCTGAGTGATCAGAGTCTTCTCAATCCATGAAGTTTATGCTCAATAATTACACTTTTTATATTATATGAAAAGAAAGCTGCACGCAATGAAACTTTATGATCGACTAAAGACTTACAAAAAGACTAATTAAAATACTAAATACAAGGCGAAGATGCGTCCATATATACACGTACAACTGGTATGTAGTACATACAAAAATATTATTATCTCAAATTAAGCTTTTGCTAAACACCATGTTTATGGCTTCATTTTAACTTCATGCATGAAAATATTCATACTCGATTTGTGCTGGTTTTGTATTAATAGTGAAAGGTTCAGTCAGGATTAGTAAGTATACATAGCTACAATTGTATTCCAGTTATTATTATTATAATACTTTATACGAATAAGATTCGATGGGAGTGTACACATGTATAGCTTTAGGATGCTTCCTAAATCTTAATCGAACACCATTGCTGTTGCTTATGGCTTTGATTATTCTGGGATGAAGATTCTGTGAACAATAATATTGTAATGAAAAATTTATGGGATATTATTTAGGCAATAAGTAAAGTACATGTTATGTATAATATGCTATACCTACCAGCTTGGATCAATTGTGGTTTTCTCTTCACAGAGTTTTATTTCCTGTGGTTGCATTTATTTTTTGCTTCTTACAGAACTGCAACCGTAAGCTCAATACTATTCACATATATTGTTAGCTCCTTCAGAACAAAATAGTAGCCCTTTATACACAAAGGATGAAATTTTGAAAGCTTATGTATATAACCTTTGTTGTCTTCAATTCGTAGCAGTTTTCCAAACCGATGGTTGCACTTTTATATACGATTAAACAAGCAGCAGAGTTCATAGAAATTCGCTAACCATCTTTTATAGTACGATTCTCTTGCTTCTTGTATTACTAATTGTATTGTATGCATCCATTCATCCTTATTGTGTGTACGCATACATACTACCACATACAAAAAGTGTAAATAATATATCTCGGACCCGGTAGACGTTGCGACGCTTTACTATTATGATTCAATTCTCTGTGCATATCGAATTTCTGCATGGAATTTAAATTGTTTTTATCCATTTATTCTTGCACACATTTATCATTCTAAGAAGGAAGAGCATAATATAGTGATGATGTGCTTTATATAAGTGCATAATAAAAATCCTAATGGATGCGAAAACGACATGCACTCGTGCAAGCCTTTCGAGGACCTATATACCACAGTCATCAGTCAAGCATGAGCAGATAATTGACTTCTTGAGGTTCAAAATAGTTTTTCTGCATGCTCACATACATCTTTAAGTAAAGTACAGCAATAAAGGGATGAGTGATGGAGAAATTCAATGACATGAGAATGAGCAATGTCTTGTGGATATGCAAAACATTTAAGCTTACGTATAGATACATATATAGCCTACGTGGCTATGCCTGTAGCATTAGAACTTAAGTATTCTGGGAGAAGGCACTCTTATCCTAAATCCTAACCGAACTGATTGTTATAAAAGGTTTCACAGAGATTGGAATTAGCATACTTACAAATATGCATGCTATATATGTGGCTTTATTACGATCGATTTGGCTTTAAACCCTTACAATCGGTTACATATAGTTCAGTACATGTTTGTGCATACTAGACATGAGTAATGCACAAAATGGATACTGCACCACCATAATGTTTAATATTGCATCAAGAAAATTTTAAGACCTCCAAGTTTATCCTATGCATTCTCAATGAATTCGAAGAAACAAAATCAATTTAACTACAAAAGCAGGCAGGTCAGCAGGTGTGGTAAAAATGGATTGGAGATGAAGAAATATGTATGTGATTATTTCGCAACGACAGTTCTCACAGGCTTTTAAGCTAAATCAAAGGTTGATTCTATATATGCGTAATACAAAACCATCATGTTGAAGTCGCCAAGTATATTTGTAAAACATACATGACCTCCTGCATTGATCACGCATTTTCGCAGCAGCATAAGCATTTTTCTAGTGCACAGACATCGAATTGAAATTGAAATACTTATTTATAATTTTATATATGTGTAATAAGCATAAGAAAAATAAAACACAATTCTTTGAATCCAAGTATTCAGAATTCTTCCTTACTACTGTCGTATACAGGTGACTGCCCAAGCAATACGTTGCATTCTTCAAACTCCCAACTACACCGCTCTGTATTCCTAAACATAAAACTAACTATAACTATACTTATACATTAGTGTATTTCTGTACCTCTTGCATCGTACCAGTACATATGGGCAAACATGCATTTCTTGTGCAATCGATGTTTTCCTATACCGTTTCTATATTTACCCTTTACAAACATGTATTATACTTCATAAGTTATATATCCCATATTTTAACAAATATAAATTTAATCGTGTTTTGAATATGATGTAAGTTTGGGTTTAACAAACAAAACTCAGCCACCATGTCTACTCACAAGCATTCTAGTCCTATAACAGACAATGCCTTTTTGCATTCTTATTTCATTCATTCATATGGTTACTATTGGGTGTGTATAGTGCACCTATATAATTTTTTTTACTTTACATCAAATAACTCCCATCCGTACTTTACTATTCCAGACAGACAAACAAACTATCCCAGGGAGAGATATATGGCTATAAAAATTTCAGCCGCAAAAGGTACATTGTACCTCTGTGTGGCAACAAGAGACTCTCCAAGGAAACATGTTCTAATATAAATGCGAAGCAAAATTAATTCAATTCACGCTAATTACACATATTTTATGAATAAACTGACGTATAACTGTTAAACCTGCAGTTATTAGCTACATTATGCAAAATCTTTAAGACTACCTCCGTCTAAGCCTATAGGAGTGCCGCCAATCTAACAAGGTTGGTTTGCCCATCGTGAGGTTTAATGGCAGATATATTGTAAAATAAGAAGTAAAAAATGTATTGTGCGTTTTCGTTAAAAATGATGAAAACAATGAGAATTTCGTAATTCTGTGCTACAGGCTTCAAGTTATTGATATAGCCCTAAGGAATTTCAGGTTTGCCCTTTTATGACAAAATCGTTATACAGTCTTTGGGCCAAAGCGAAGTTCTTTTTTAATGCGCTTTTAACAATGAATTGCTTTATACATTCTATGGGTTAAATCTGAACTGATCTTGACAGTTATGAAAAACATAAATATTACATATATAGCTATATATAGCTTCCTGGTGGTGCATGACGTAGATTATAATTTGCAAAAAATTGCAGTTGAAACAAATCAGCTCTTTCATCATACATATTTCTTTTTGTAAAATATCGACACCTTCGCAATTTTGGATATACATAAGGATGTCATTTAAACGTGACTATCGAAATCACAAGGCAAAGCTGACTCTATTTGTAAAACACAATGACGCTACTGCATGAGATTAAAAGAAACATTGATACGGTGATCATAATGGTTGAGATGGTGCATGAAATTAACAACATCAACAAATGGTAGTAATAATGGGTGCATCACCTGAGTGGATTACAAAGGCAGAGAGGTTATAGTTGTTGTTACGACGTTGATGTCCAAATCAAATATTACCAAAGGTGAATCCCACTATCATCTCGCTATACTACTTTGACTATATATACATAATCTTTCCTACGATCATGCACGGTATATGTAATCACAAGTCTCGCTTTGGAGCTTGAGCTGCGAGGATGGCACTCTGGGTCTCTCAGGATTCCTTCTCGCAGTTCAAGGTTCAT
>JAQGAK010000308.1:0-97239 GCA_034696945.1 Lipothrix lubbocki
TAAAAAAATACCTAAGCGAAAGCATATGATCCCATCACATAAAATCGTACGTTTCAGATTGTAGCCTGTCTTTGACAAGCTTTGCAACTAGTTATAAGTATATTAAAGGATTTTGCAGTGATAATGATTGAAACAACGTTTAACGTTGCCATTTATGGCTTCCCTCTTGCGAATTGAGCGCGGGAAGTTTAAAACTCCACGTGTTGCTGCACTTGAAGGAACTTGAATTTCGGCATGTCAAGCGATTGCAGTAAAAAAAAGTTGAAAGTTTAAGTTTAATTAATTATTATTATACTCAGTAATTAATTTTAGTAAATAATTCTGTTTAATTTTAAAAGAATTAAGGTATCCGCTGGTGTCAAACGTACATTTCCCGTAAATTCTCAATATTTGATCATACATAAATCACAATGGGTTTCAAGCCTTTGGAGAAGCATTTGCTAATTTCCTTTGCCAGTAAAAACATTCCTCTTCCTGAATATTCCCTGGAAAATTTTTCAACTGATCATGGAATTTTTGAGCAAGACAAACCCTGCCGAGAGTACTATCAGAATTTATTTGCCAAGTTGAAGGAAATTATTACCTTGAATGAGGGGGCGGTTGCGGTCAATGTGTCAGCCGAAAATGAATCATGGTAAGTTCAGTATGGTGCCCTTAATTTTGTAGGTAATTATGTATTATATTTTATTGTAATGCATTATCTATCGTTAGTTATTTTGTAAATTAGTCATAATTATTTTGTATTGTACAGGCAACAAGAAGTATTCCTAACTGCAATTTGGCTGCTGAAATTCTTCGTTCAGACGAATTTCACGGGACCGGACGTGGACCTGGATAGTACTTCTTTGAATTATTTGAATGAATTGGACGCCGTGAAATCGGAAATGGTTTTGGACGGAGAGGACCTTGTAGAGAATATTCATTACCCGGCTGCGGTGTTGGTTGCGGATAAGCTATTTAATCAAGTATCCGTTGACCATTTCCCGTCTGTTACCTGGTGGAAAATGCGAACTTCCTTTTTACATGAGACTATTTTGGAAGAAAAATCTTTTATACTTTGGAATCAGATAAAAACTTTTGAAGACACCCTACGGCAAGAATTGTTAAGTACGGTAGAGGATAAGCTTACGGCGGCGTTGTATTGCCTGGAAATGAGCCGGATGTACCTCTTTCATTACGACATTACTACTGCAAAGGATCTAGTAAGCTATGCGACCACGTTGATGGGAATTAATGTTACTCTTGCAGGTAATAATAATTGCATGCACTATTCAAATTCCGGAAGAAATGAAAAATGATTTTAAATTTTAATGTTGTCTAATACTTGTTTAGGAGCCCTTGGAAAAAGAACCAGGTACCAACAAAACGAGCTGGCTCAACTAATTGTTCAAGTTACTGCAGTGGATTTAAATTCAACTACTAATAGCAGCGTCTCTCCGTTAGCCAGCGATTTTCCCAAGGTATTTAAAGCTAATTTATAGAAATTAGTGACATGTCATGTCTTTCAACATTTAAATGCAGTAATTGTTTTGCAGGATATTACATTAAATGATGACACCAGGCTAAATAAAATTCAACTCACAACCGCCCAACCTGAACTGAATTTGAGCCCTATTCAACAAATAATCCTTCTAAATTTTTTGTAAGTAAACATCTGAAAATGTTTCCAGTCTTTTTTCTTCTTTTTTGTATTGAAATATTTTTTTCACATGTCAATTTTTTTTATAGTTTCGTCAGGAAAAGTTTCCAAGCTCAAGATGACGTAACTCGAACGGAATGCGAGGCCTTTCTTGCTGTAATGCCACATACTTGTATTTATAAAATATTTTGTGTTAAAAATGTTCGGGTTGGAATTAATGCATTGTTGTATTAATAGGCCCTACTAAATTCACCAACTGTTTGGTCGGTTCAATTTGTTTCGCTCCTTCAGCGTTCCGTTTTGGAAAAATCGCATACTCGGACTGTGGCTCGATCGCTGGAACAGCTGGAGGTCAGTAAATAAATATTAATACCATTAGATTTATAAATTGAATAATGTTGAAATTATTAAGGTCATTCATATCTATCGTAGAGATTTATATCTCGTTTAATATTATTACGCTAAAGAAGGATTTAGTTGTGGGACAAGTGAGTTTCCAGCTTTGATGCTAAAGTGAATTACAAAGCATGTACGTACATAATCAAAATTGTAAATTGTATTTTACAGGTTCTAAAGGAAAGCTTTAAAAATGCATCCCAGTCTTTTCATGAGCGTTTACCGTATTTCTTCGTATCTTACATGCCTACATGGTTCAAATTGGAAGTAAGTGTATATTATTAGTGTTACTCATAATAATAATAATATCATGAATTAATGTATTTAATTAAACTTTAGTCAGCTTTAGCTGAAATCTATACATCCCTGGGCTCTGTCAATAGTGCTCTTGACATTTACCTCCGACTGAGTATGTGGGAATCAGCAATCGAGTGTTACAACACATTGCAGTTACGACATAAGGTAATATCTACGGTATAATTTTGATCGCAAAGAATTGATATGTAACATTCTATATTTTAATGCTGTTTCGATATCTAATAGGCTGAAGAAATCATTAGGCAAGAGTTAGCAAAAGGAGAATCTGTCAAGCTTTGGTGCTTGTTAGGAGATGCCACAGACAATCCAGAATTATATGAAAAAGCTTGGGTGCTATCGAATTACAAAAGTTCAAGAACTCAGCGGCAATGGGGCTATTTTCATTTTCACCGGAAGCAGGTTACTTCACGATTTACCGCTTGAGGAATCCTTTTTATTAGTTTTCATAGTGGTTTTATTTTATTCTTTAAAATCGTTGATAGTACGTGGAAGCTGTGGAACATCTAGAAAAGGCGGTGGAACTCAATCCTCTTGAGTATGCTGTGTGGATGAGACTAGCATTTGCAGCCATGCAAACAGAGAATTGGGAGATTTGTGCTAAAGCATATAGGCATTCGTGTGTTCTTGATTCAGATGTAAGTATGTAAATACTTTAACGTTTATAGTACTAAACTATTTTTGTTTAAGGGTTTACACTAAATACGAATTTTATGACTTCACAGAATTTTGAATCTTGGAATAACTTGTCCAATGCGTATTTAAAGCTTGGTGACAAACCACGAGCAATGAAAGTACTAATTGAAGCCACAAAGTGTGATTACAACATTTGGCAAGTTTGGGATAATCTGTTGGTAGTTGCAACGGATTGTCGAGCATTTGAAGAAACGATCAGATCTTATGGTAGACTATTGGACTTGAAAGATAAACACGCGGATGCAGAAGTTCTTGGTGTCTTAACCAGGTTTATTTGCGAAAATTTAGAAGATTACAAACACGCTGGTTCTATAAAGTATCTCAAACCCGCTTTAAAATTATTCGGACGGTTGACAGCAAGTGTAAGTTTTCTCACCTAGCAAGTGTTAGTAAAGACTTGTATCTATGTATGAATAAATCAAAAGCATTGTAACGGTTATCTAGGTGACTACTAATGGAACTATTTGGAAGTTGTACTCTGATTTACTGGTGACATCCGCAAGTTTTGAAGATGGGGATGGAGGTTTAGAAATATTACACAGAAGTGTAGACTGTGCTCAAAAATCCCTTCGCTGTCTGATGCAGGACCCGAATTGGGATAAATTTATGAAAAGTATCAAGCCCGTCGTGGAATACTCTCTTAATTTAGGAGATAGTAAGTGAATTTTTATTCCTCTTTTCAAATCAGCTTGAAACGAATAATTTATAAAACTTTCTTTCACGAAATTCTAGGGACATTAGAATTCATCAGTAAATATCCCGATTCGCCATCCAATGGCAACTTCAAAACCACTGCTGTTTTCACAATCAACCGAGTAATAGCGTCTCTAAAGGTAATTTATCATGTTTTGCTACAAAATAAGTTTATGAATTGTTTGGAGCTACTAATTAAATGTTATAATGTACTATCTTTTTGTATTTTAGAAAAGGAAATCCGAAGTTATTGAGGAAACAAGTGCTTACGACTGTCACATTGAGGACCTAGAAAAAAAGTTCGTAGCCTTGAAAGCACATTAAATATTTACCCATTTCTTTCTTCCAAGTATAATACGAGAAACATAAAGAAGTATTTTTAACTACATACACCGTTTTTTGTAGCGTTATACAAATATCACTTATTGTTGCCAGTCAACACCGGTGAATGTGAATTTATGAAATTGTGAATAGTGGCACGAAAGTGTGCTTACCTTTCTTTAAATAAAGCTTATTTTTATGACAAAAGATTTATCTTCTCTTATTGATTTATGGTTCATTATTTACATAAAAATACTCAAAATAGTACTCTCAACAGTTAAACTAATAAACACATAGTTATATAAGATATTGAGGATAACCCTTATAATCGATAAAAATACTTGTAAAAAATGATGACTTTCACCTTTCACCAGCACTCGTGAGATATGTGAAAACCTATACGGCGTCGTCGTCCCTACATTTAGTGTTATGTGTGCATATACGGTGCAGTAAACATTTCAACCCTTCCCTTCCACACCTGCACTACAGTCCCTCCCACATTATTTTCTTTTTAAGTTATTTACACCGTAAGAAAAAGGTTACCGGTAAATAAATAAATATTTTTTAAGCATTAATAGTCTATTATAATAATAGTTTTACTAATACACTTCTCATACTATTGTGACCCTGACTGTGTATTATAGAAATTTATCCGCTTCAAAATTCCTTAAATGTACTTATTCTTAGATTATATATTGTATTTATAATTAAATGATTATATTAATAAAATTCCAACCCTTTAACTCCGGCCAAGGTAAATGTGCCCTTGCACGTGCTAGCGTTGGGTTACAAAATTCGGTCGCGCTAATCTAGAGTCGGGAAAAGATCGATAAAATACTTGCGCAATCACTATCAGATGGATCAATATAGGGTGAATATTCTTTACCAGATTGTCATTGAGGTAATTCGGTATAGTCTAACGTCAATCCGAATTGAACCTCTTTGTTTTTGAAATGAAGGCCTTCTTACGTCAATCAGAATGAAAACAAAGACACGGAGTACAAAAACAATTATTTTTGAGTAAGGTGTATTTGGACCATTTCACGACGTCCAGTTGGTGGATTTAAAGTAAGTAAATTTTGTTTGGAGCATTAAGATATTGTATCACACTTGTTTACAAATTATTTTTTGGGCTTGTATACCTAGCTTAATAAACGTACTGCCACTATTTTGGTGAGACGCAATATTTGTTCATTGAATAGTCATTTAATTTTATTCAGTTAATGAAATAATTTATCTGATTACTTATCTGTTAAATTGAATCTGTTCTAGACACCAACAATCTCATCCCGGCTGAAATTATCTCCCAACTTCCACAAACATTTCTTGTGAATACGTAGATTCAAACGAGGATTTAAGATAAATCAAAATGAGTAGCGTCAAGGTAGCCGTAAGGGTACGCCCGTTCAACAATCGGGAGATTCAAATGAACTGCACCCGGATAATTGAAATGGATGAGGAGACCACCTATATCACAAATCCTAAACAGCAAGGTCCAAGGGATTCGGCTTTGGCTGCAACCAAATCTTTTAATTATGACTACAGTTACTATTCTTTCGACCCACTCTGCGACAAATTTGCTAGTCAGACCAAAGTCTACAAAGATATTGGGGAAGAGATGCTCCAACATTCGTTTGAAGGTTACAATGTTTGTATATTTGCATACGGCCAGACTGGAGCTGGTAAAAGTTATACCATGATGGGGAAAGAAGATGATTACGGGATCATTCCATTAATATGCCAAGATTTATTCAATCGAATTCATTCCGACAATTCCACTAAATTTTCTGTTGAAGTAAGTTATATGGAGATTTATTGCGAGCGAGTGAGAGACCTTCTCAATCCAAAGACAAATGTCAACTTGAAAGTAAGAGAACATCCCATCCTCGGACCTTATGTTGAAGATTTGAGCAAATTAGCTGTCACTTCCTACAAAGACATATTCGAACTCATGGATAACGGAAATAAAGCCAGAACTGTAGCCAGCACGAATATGAATGAGACAAGTTCCAGAAGTCACGCCGTGTTCACTTTGATTTTTAGCCAGTCAAAGTTGGACCAACTCACAGGACTTACGGCGGAAAAAGTTAGCAAGATCAGTCTCGTAGACTTGGCTGGTTCTGAACGTGCTGAATCAACGGGTGCAACTGGGCTGAGGCTAAAGGAAGGAGCTAATATCAATAAATCGTTGACAACATTGGGAAAAGTCATTTCAGCATTAGCAGATATTAGTAACATGAAGAAAAGAAAATCAAAAGACTTCATTCCATACAGAGACAGTGTACTGACGTGGCTGCTTCGCGAATCACTGGGTGGCAACAGTAAAACTGCAATGATTGCCGCTGTTTCTCCAGCAGATGTGAACTACGAGGAAACACTTTCTACCCTCCGCTATGCAGATAGAGCCAAACAAATCGTATGCAAGGCTGTTGTCAATGAAGACGCTAACGCCCGTCTCATTCGTGAGTTGAAAGAAGAAATCCGAAGACTTAAAGAGATGCTTAGGAATGAAAATATTGACGTCCCTTCGTCCGCCGATGACCAAGCTAACGATAAACCCACTCATTTGTCGACATCTTCCATTAATCATGTAGACACCGTTAGTGATCAGTTACAAGCTAATGAAAAGCTGATTGCTGAATTAAATGAGAGCTGGGAGGACAAGCTGAAGAGAACAGAGAGCATTCGTATGCAACGGGAAGCAGTATTTGCTGAGATGGGAGTAGCTGTGAAGGAGGACGGAGGTCCTGTTGGAGTGTTTAGTCCAAAGAAAACTCCTCATTTGGTTAATCTCAATCAGGATCCTTTGATGTCCGAATGCCTGATATATTACATTAAAGATGGAATCACTAGGGTTGGATCGTACGCTGCAGAGGAAGAATGTCTTGATGAAGCAAGCGGTGGGAATCCAGTTTTGGACATAATTTTATCAAGTCGTGATATTGCTCCTCTCCACTGTGAATTTATCAATGAAGATGGGCATGTTATTCTAAATCCATTTGCTTTATGCTACGTCAATGGGAAGAGTATAACATCTCCTACGGAATTAATATCAGGTTCTAGAGTAATTTTCGCTTCATCTCACGTATTTCGTTTTAATAATCCGCAAACGAAGACGATGACCAACTCTATTATGAAGGAGAGTATGTCGAACAAGATAATCGACTGGGACTACGCACAATGGGAACTCCTACAGGAACAAGGGATAGATTTGAAGGAAGAAATGGAAAAGCGCCTTCTTCAACTAGAGGAGCAATACAAGCAAGAGAAGCTGTTGTCTGACATTCAATTTGAAGAACAAAGAAGAAATTACGAAGCTCGTATAGATGAACTTGAGAGGCAAGTTAATGAGCAGTCTATGACTATGTCGATGTTCAGTGCTGTGCAAGAGGACGACGACATTTTCGACGTACTGGCTACTTGGACGGAGAAGGAATACAATTTAGCATCACATGGCTTCAACAAATGGTTTGCATACAGATTCACGTCCTTACGAGATGATTTGTGGGGAAATGCAGTAGATCTCAAAGAAGCAAACACGATAAGTGTGGAGTTGAAAAAGCATGTTCAATTTCAATTCACTCTTCTTACGGATACAATCTATAGTCCATTGAGTACGGAGTTTCTTCAATTTGAAAATAATGACTTCGAATTAGAAAACAGTGAAATCAAAACGAAGACTATAGTCGCAGTAATAGTACATGACAACAAAAATGGCGCCATTCATTACTGGACCTTACAGAAGTTAAAAGCACGACTGGAGTCCATGAGAGAATTATACTACAACACAAATCCTTTACCCGTACTGACTCCAACCAATAACCCAAGCACCAATACCGCTGAATCATGCAGCAACGATCCATTTTACGACCGCTTCCCATGGTTCCGTCTCATCGGGCGTTCATACGTCTATTTGTCAAATTTAATTTATCCCATTACACTTGTTCACAATCAAATCCCAGTCGTGAACGAAACCGGGGATGTACAAATGTACATCAACGTCATCGTATCCGTCGGATCTGAAGAGACATGTACTCGCTTTGCAAGAGTGAATTTTAATTCCGCTGACGAAGGTGAAGCTACGGATGACGTTGATAGCAACAAAGATTTCTGTTTTAGAGTTGGCCTAGTTCGAGCGTTCGGAGTTGAAGATTCCTACACTGACATATTTTGTCAATTTAAATTCCTGCACTTGAATGAGACTTTTAGTACGGAGCCTGTAAAAAATTGCAATGGGGAATTGTTTTTTGGATTCTACCAGGACATAAATGTTAATATCACGCCATCCTTCATTGATTACATAAAATCCCAGCCCCTCTTGTTTGAGGTATATGGACATTATCAACAGCATCCTCTTGCACACGAAATCAATAACAGTTCCAGTCGTCGTGTAGCACCTTCATCACGTCGACTCACACACATGGACTTGCCAATCAGCCAGCCTGTCCGGAGCAATCGGTACAGCAATATGACTAACAACTACTACGGGAATCCCTTCAAAAAAGTAGAGCTTCTTGTTTGGTTCGAAATCTGTGAATTAAATTCCAACGGCGAGTATGTACCAACAAGCGTAGAGCATCAAAGTACTACACCACCTTACTTTATGCTCCACCAGGGAATACAGAGGAGAATTCGTATAACAATTGTACATGAGACAAATGAAGTCGTCAAATGGGGCTGCGTGAGAGAAGTATTAGTTGGTCGAATCCGAAAGTCACCTTCAATTGATGACTTGGATGATGAAGGTGTACTAAGTCTTGGACTTTTTCCTGGAGAATATCTAGAATGTCTTGGCGAAGATCGTAGTTTGTTTCGCTTTGAAGCAGCTTGGGATTCATCACTTCATAACAACCCTCTATTGAATAAATCTAGTCATAACAGCACAGTTTACTTGACCCTGTCGGCATACATCGACCTAGAGAACTGTGGGGAGCCTGCTATCGTAACAAAAGACTTATGTGTTCGGATCCAGGGCAGATCCGGCACACACAGTTTGAAAAACTTTTTTACTTCCAATAAGAATCCTGACTATAATCGTCTGACTGGCTTGTACGAATTAGTTCTGAGGAAAAATAATGAGGCAAGTAAAAGAGTGACAAGACGAGTACTGGATACTTCTTGCAATTATGTCAGAGGCGAGGAAAATCTTTTGGACTGGAGACCCGCCGGTGACAACATCATTTTTGATCACCAGTGGGAATTGGAAAAAATCAAGAGACTTGAAGAAGTGGAGAAGGTCAAGCATGCAC
Source organism: Lipothrix lubbocki (assembly GCA_034696945.1). Classification (NCBI taxonomy): domain Eukaryota; kingdom Metazoa; phylum Arthropoda; class Collembola; order Symphypleona; family Sminthuridae; genus Lipothrix; species Lipothrix lubbocki. Next base: position 9,310 of record JAQGAK010000308.1, read on the forward strand.
TTCTACTGAGAGAAGCCCTCTTTCCTAACTCCATCAACTCGAACAGTGTGAATTGGAAGCTAAATAAGGATGAGAAGGACAATGTGAATATGTCAACTCGTGAGGGCACTTACACGGCACATCAACGAAATCTCCTGCTGAAGTTCATCAAGCTATTTCGGTCAGGTCTAGATAACGAGTTATCAACCTCTTCCGCAACAACACCCGGAACGCCGTCAGTAGACCCATCAGAAACTACTTCTATGACCAGCTCTGCAACATCTCCAGTGTCAAACCCAGCGGAGAGACCCAAATCCCTTCTCATTAGCCCATACAGGGAGACTGCTCTCAGCTCCCCGAAATCTCCGGTCAGCATACCAACGGATTGTATTCTGTACATTCCAGATATTATTGAAATTCGAATCTCCAGCGTGGCTAGTCGTCGAGGTTACTTGCACGTGTGCGATGACCGTCGGAACTTGTGGAGGAAGAGATGGATTGTGGTCCGACGTCCACACATTTTTATGTACAGGGATGAGAAGGACCCTGTGGAGCGTAATGTCATCAACTTATTGAATGCAACCGTAATATTTGACCCTGAAGAACGCGGCCCTCTTGGGTCCACGTTCACTGTGGAAACCAAGGAGAGGAAATGGATTTTCCAGCCGCCTATGGATAAAGACGTACACGACTGGGTTTATGCAATCCACCCGTTACTTGCTGGACAAATACGGTCAAGGATGTCCCTACAGCAGAAATTGCAGGGAGGGACTGCTGCTGCTCCTGTGGCTGCAGCATCAGCCGGTGGGACTGCCTAAAGCCTAAAAATATTTCAGCTTTAATTGGAAAGCTCATTACTGACTATATAGAAACTTAAATTAGCTTATATATGTACATATATATTGCCGTCATCGGAGGCTATAAATTATTTTCGTCATTAAATTTGGCCTCCTTAATTGCATGTAGCTTTATCCCAAGACACCAAAGACACCATTCCAAGTTTAAATCTACTAGCTATTGCTACACTTTATTCAACGCCTTCTAGTCACACCAGTATTGCCTCGGGGTCTGCAATACGTTCCCGGCTGCTACTATAAATATCTGTACTTATAATATTGCCACGCGTTTGAAAATCATATGCGCTTTTCTTAATCAAGTTCCTCCTCTATTAATCAAGTTCCTCCTTTGTCACCATTGTATTATAGCTTATTTACTTCCCAATACTCGTGAACATATTCTGATTCAACCAATTGTTTATTCTAATATGGGTGAGAGTTTCCTGCGTCTCCAAGAAAAGTATTTATTGGGAAGCTTTATAGCTAAAACTAATGTTTGTAGTACTCCAGATAAGTTTTTATAGTAGCTTACTTTAACGTTAATTTATTATATGTAAGTATGAATCTATTTATTTTACATCCATTTAATCCCAATGAGTCTGTGTATCCCACTGTGATTTCGTTATTTCCATTTTGTTTACCTACTCCTACGTACCACGTTTGTATTCTTCCAGCCTATTTTACTGATTGACATATATCCCACGTAAAAACTTTTGGTGGATTTCTCTGTCAACAAATCAGCTATATACTTTTTATTGAATAAACGTCATAGCAGTGCAAATTGTAACAAAGTAATTGTTATTGTGCTTTCATTCTAAATTGTAAGTATGCAGAATTTATTATGGGGCATTTGTAAGTATTCTGTTAGAACTTCCTGAAAGTTAGGTAAGAACATTAAAAACCAAGAGAGGAAATTTAGAGCAATTTTCACGACGGCAGTTGTGTGAAAGTAGGATGAGAAAGTATTCACACATATAAGTATACACAAGCTTAATGACGTCAATATGAGACTTATTATTTGCACGCCTTCCATGAAAAGGCACTGCTGCCATTATCGAGCGAGCAAATATTACAAGACGTTATCCTTGAAGATATAATTGAATCGACTGATGTCACGTGGTCTGGAGCTGTGTATGATAAAAACCTCAGAAATCAGGATAATGCTACGTAAATAAAGCAAGCATGGTAATTTATGGTGACATCTGCCTTTTAGCAAGAAAAATTTAACCAATTAAGTTCGCAATAACAATTGACGATATGCTAACAGTGACGACTTTTACGCAGGTAAATAAATTCAGACAGGACAATTACGTGTAAGCAACTCAAGAATATAGTTTATAACATTGGCAATAATATTCTTATACATTTATACATACATATTATGCGTTCACGATGACCTGCAAGATGTACATACCCAACAACAATCACATTCCAATACCGCAGAGATTCAACAGGTACACAAAATGATGTTTAGTCTCATTTTTCTAAGTAGAATCTGCACCGAGCGAGTACGCATTTCGAATATTTTCTCTCGAGAATAAATATACTACAGTAAATGTGTATTAAGAATTACTCTATAATATATTGTATGTATATCTATATAGATTGTTCATTTGAAACTCAATCGTATCAAGCATGTAATTCGAAATCAAAACAGTAATAACTTTTGATATTTACAAACTCATAATAAATTAACTTAATATTCAAATGGTAAAGTATTAAAATAAAATTAGGATGGAGCACTAAAATTTAGGTATTAATAATCTCTACGTGAAATTAGGAGTAGAATTAGGATTCAAATATTAAGATTTGAAAAAGATCTAAAAATCGAAAGGAGATGTCATGAGATGACTGTTTTGCCCTTTTTTAGCCGCAATGGGAAGCTTTTCACCTTGAAGAAAAGGGTTGTCATCCTGCATTGAATTCACAAATAGTTAACATCACATTATAATTTATAATATGTTAATAAAAGATTACTTCATAAAGCGTGCAGTAAATCAATTATAATCAATTATTACCATCTTCAAGCCTTGTTCGTTATGGCTTGCGGCCTCCCGTGCACGCTCATAAACCTGTGCAATCTGGTCGTCATGGGCCTGTCAAAAGTAATAAAATAGAGATATTCAGTAAGTGAGATACACCTTCCCATGAGCGCACGATACTGTTTTAAGCTATTACTTAGCTTTAAAAAAATCAGTATCAAAAGTGAAAGTTAAGAAGATGAGTGCACCTTCATATCATAAAATTTCTTAGCAACCAGGGATTTGTGTTCTCCAGCCACCTGAAATTCCAGTCAGTTTAAAAAAACAGTTGGAAGATAAAAAGTCGTTTCACTCATAGAAGTTTGTACACAGCTGAAACCACGTACAAGAACTGAAAAGATGTTAACCTGTGATAAATCGTTGATAAGGAAATCATTCTGTGCGATATCAAGGTCCGAATTGCTCTCCTTTGGTGAGGGACAATCAAACATATGCTCAGTGTCGCACATACAATCTTGCGAGGCCTGGTAAGCTCGACTGAAACCAGCCGTGTTCTCAAAATTCTCAATGCATCCATCTTCTACAGAAAATCCTACTGGGCAAGGATTGGGAGGATTACAATAAGCAGGGAGGACAGCGTCCGGTTTTCTTCCAGCAGGTTTCTGCGATCCTTTGATTTTTAAGCTTCCATCATTTCCGCCTTACATATACACAGGTACATCAATATTGCACATATGAGTTTGCTTTTAGAATTTTTATGCTTATTTATTTTTATATTTTTTCTCCACCGCCATTTTAGTGACAGAGAATTAGTACAACGCTGAAAATAATCTCCACTATACCATTCATATACTTGTGTCCCCAAAGCGAGCTATGCTGAAGATATTCAGCATCTCGTATAGATGGATTGCCAGCCCCGAGGATCATATCATAGTCCAAGCCTTCCATGAATTCCGAATCTTTTGCCTGACGTCCGAAAGAAGGGTCCCTAAGAGGCATGTCGTCCATTCTGCACAGATAATGATTTTTAAAATCTTGAACTTGAAAGAAAAACTTAAAACGTAATGACAGAAGGTTGAAAAAAATGAAATAAATTTACCTATTTCCAAGTTCCATGTAAGAGTTCCCCTCCAAATCCAAATTCCTGTTCATTCGTTCCAAGACATCTTGAAGAAATGAAGCATCATTGTAAATCCCAGCTCCCGGCTGTAAGAAAGATTTGCAATTGATTCACATATTCACTAAAACTCTCAGGGCAAAGAACAGCTTAGTACAGCAGATTTTTTGTATTGAGCATTGATACTTATATAATTTAAAAAAAATCTTTTATGAAAACATACAGAAATGAATTGCATATTTATTAAGTAATTTATTACAAAATCAGATTTATTAGTTCAGATTTATTAGAAAATCAGGTTTGTTAGTTCAGATTTATTAGGAAATTAGAATTAAACGTTGGATTTAATTACCGGGGAATTTGATTTAATAGTTGGATTTATTATGAAATTAAATTTAATAGTTTTTAATGAGGACGCTGTCCTGCTTGTATGTTATTAAGCTAACTTAACTAGTGATCTAAAAATGTCTGCTAATCTTAAAAGATGGGGTTTCTAGAAAATCGCGAAGAGAAAGTTGGCTTTCTATGATTGAAAGAAAGAAAATTATGAATAAAGAATTTCTTACCTCACGCAGGGGAGCATATCCAAAAACGCTGGATACACTTAAGGTCACCAGTAGGATAAGCATCATGTCAAATGTCGGGTATTACCAGGCCAATTTCACAGGTGGATGTCTACGTAGTCCTTGAGCAGAGAGAAGAATGAAGCTGGAGAAACTAAATGAACGAAAGCTGTTTGATCCACTGATGTTACAGCTTTCTCCGTGGCGATCGATAAAGATGCTGCCGATCGATTAGTGCACGTAATATATACGGGAGGTTCCGTTTTACACGAACCGCTGCGTAGTGAAACGCTGGAGGAGCAGGTGCATAGAAATTATTCTTATACAGAGTACCCAGAACAAACAACGGACAATCTGGACATTTTCCCTGACATCGTTTTCTTATTATAAACCTGATTCTGCACAGTTGTGCGCTATTCTGGAAAATTAATTACCCCAAAGAGATCTCATTTTTACTCCCTTTTACCCCCGTTCCCACAATGCGTTACTGTTATATGCACTGCCGACCTTGACAAGCCAAATATCGGCTCATGACGCACACACGCTCTCAATTTAAATGGAAAAATGTTTATTGCAAATTAAATTTATTTTAGACTTTACACTGATTTGAATTAAAGTTTACTATACTACGAAGTATCTAGAATACTATTCTATTTTAATATCTACACATATATGAATATTTGTACACAGCCAGCATTACACATAATAATAATACTATTTCACATTCATCTCCCGAAATCCTTAAGTTCCTTAATTTGAAATTTTATAAAATATTTAAATTAATTATATTAATACAATGTCGATCTTATAATATTTTAGTAAGTATAATCTCCTACCTGCTATTTTCATAATACATCTCTACAGGATTAGTAACAAGGCTTGAGAGATTCAGTTAACATATAGTTGCAAATGCAGTTAAATGCACATACAGAGAGACAGTAATTTACAGCGGGATTTTACGTCACGAGTCTATCCATCGGACACATGATTTCCTCATTCTGAAAGTCGCTACAGATATTTGTTGGAATAATTTTGAGTATAGGTACAGACTGGAATGAGACCGGACTTTATAATGTTTTAACAACAGCGGCAGTCGCTAAACCTAAGCAGAGAAACGTATACTCAATATACTAACACAAGATATAAAATCACAAAACAAGCAGTACTTAAGCCAGAAATAATAGTAGTAAAAATGAAAGTAATTAAAACAGGGCATTAAAAAGTAAACTTGTACAGTAACATTATACACTCAAGATTAATTTAATATAAGTATAAAATATATTCAACTAATCTTGATTACATTCAGAAAACATAGAACTTAAAACATTCAACTAGATTTGAAAACAAGCAACGGAATAGACACTTCCAAATTAACTTTAATTTAATTTCATATCTTTTTTGGAAGATGATTGAATTTGGTGACAACATTTAATCCGTACCTTGATTGTGAGTTGAAATTCAGACTCACAAGAAAATAAATGCACGTTAAATAAATGCAAAATTATAAGAATGTAAACCACAATATTTCCTCATCCCGCATGGACAAATTATCATGTGCATTTTACATATGTCATCCATCCTTATACCGTCTGTAGTACTGCACAATGATTATAAACATACCCTAAATCAGCAGAATATTAATTCCAAAATGTATCTAAGAAATAAAATTTATTATAAGATGATAAAGCGACAGATGCGTGCTAAATTAAATACAACATCCAAGAAAAAGTTTGTACATAAGATTTGTAAAAAAGCGTTTTTGGCCAGAAATGCGTAATTAACCAAACGATAGTGAAGCTTAAACAGCTCTAGTATCCGTTTGCCCGGCTTATACAGTCTACTGAAATTACACTTAAAATTATTGGTGTCACTAGCCTATAATATTAAATATACTTAAATTGTTATGCTGTATACCCTTAATTCCTCTTACTGTAACGATTTTTCAGAGGAATATATAAAATCATTTGATGCACGAAAATATTCTAAAAAATAATTACCTAATTAAAAATTATTTTTCATTACCTATTATTAATACATACAATTAGCATAAGTAGATGTACCTTTGTATTCTCTCTCGTAATATTAGCCGAACATAAGATAATAAAACTTAAAACTATAATATATTATACTTATAGTATACTTAATACAATACCAAGATGACATACATTATACAAAATACTGAAACTTGGCATAATATCTACGGATATATGTTACAAAAGCTAGCAATGCGGATTGGTAAAGAATGACAGTTAAAATCAATCGGAAATAAGCATTTGGAGGCATTCCAATCGTGGCTTAATAGGTATATATATACTATTACCATTTAGTCTCGTTATAATTTTAACGCAGTAGCATTCTGAATAGGTAGCACATCTGAGTTATGCCTTCTGGAAAAATAATTTAAAATTAAAGATAACTTCAGAGTTTTGTTTCCCATAAGTCGTAATCGAATAATAAAATCTTGTCTGGTTAGAAAGTTCAAAGAGTGTTAAAATAGACGAGACGCTGTCGGTACCACAAACTACAATATTGTGTGTAGGTACATATATGTTCAATTAAAACTTAAACTTACAAAATATTCTTAAATGCATTCGGTCAAATCTATACTATGAATTATTCAAACATGTACCTAACCAAGATGAGATGAGTATCTTTCAAAAATTAAAATTTACAATAAACAGTTATAAAACCTATTACATTATGTAATAGCTGCTATACACATTTGCCATCAAAATCAATGAATTCAAGGTTGAAATACATTTGTTGAAATACTTATGCCCCTAGTCTTGCCCCAATATATAATTAAGTAGTGCCTGGCTCGTCTCCAGTGGAACTAGGTGTAGACGCTGACCTTGAGGTCGACGAGGCCGATGAAGGGCCGGAAACAAGTAAACTTGATGTTGAGGGTCCCGGTTCATTGATGGAATGAGATGGTGACTGTGAGGATGTAGAAGCTCGTGGTTTCACTTCCACTTCTTCATGTTTTATTGTAACAGCTGGCTGCACAGGAATCTCAGCTTCTTCCACAGGTTCTGCTTTGGCGGGAACCAGTGGGGATGTAAACAAGAGCTTAACCTCATTCCAGAAATCGGTATTTGCTTTCAATTCAGGGATCCAAGAAGACACAGTCTCCTTTAATTTATCAAATTTACCGCTACTGATGTCATTAATATCCACCAGTGTTTTATTTTCTTTATAGAAGTTAAGAATCGACTCCTAAAATTGAACGTAAATGAAAACGTAAGTTCATAGATTAGTATACATGTAGTTATAACATAAGTACTAACATCAATCAAAAATTTCGTATTATTACCAGTGAGTGAAGTATTTTCTTGCTGTCAAAATTACTGGATGAAATAGTGTCGTAATCAAGATGCATGGGACGGCCCATTTCCATCGGACGGTTTTCAGGAGGTGGCATTACCCAGAATAATTGTACTTTGGATTTTTTAACTCCTTGATTAGTGTAACACATTGGAGCTGTTGGAAACAAAATAAGTGCTTCGAATTGTTGTTACATTTGGCATTGGGTTAGGGTTAATATCTGTAATAAGTACTATTTAGATAAAAAAGATGCGAGTTTCAACTTACAAATAATAAGTCCCACACATGGAATGTATGATGACTCAGTCGCACCCTTCATCATAACTTGATATTCTAGCTGCCTGTTAATGTCATCTTTGGAAGGTTGAGCCGGTGCTTTTGGGTGAGAATGGTACCATCCCACCACCTCATGCCCCAACTTTTGAATATCTAAAGCAATGCGATTTCTTTCGTTGTCGCAATCCGTGGAGCTTGACAGAGGCATGAGGACATGACAGGGATGAACAACATCCAGCTTTAGTACTGAATACAAAAAAATACAATGTTTTAAAAATATCCACGATTATACTCCAACAAATATTCGTTTCGAAACAGGGGTTACCATTCTGATCACCATTCCAGTGTCCGGAAATATAACCTATTGTTTCTGTGTTCGTTATATTAGAATGAAAATCGGCGAGAACTAGTGCTTCCACTGTTATTTTAACACTGAATGGTTGGAGTCTCTCCATTTCCTTGAATTCTGAGCATGTAATTAAAACCTAAAAAAATTGTAAAAATCAAAGTAAGCAAAATATTGTATTGATAATATGAGTTTCCAAAATTATTATTTACTTTGGCTCCGGAAATTACGGCAGACTGGTACGATGGACAGCTGTCGAAATGCTCGCCGAATTTCAGGACACAATGGGGAATTCCGTCATCGTCGGAATCGTCGGATGAGGAATCCGCACCATTGGAAATATTTTTAATGTCGATTGAACCCTCACGCACACGCTTAAACCAAACGGTTTTGTAGTAGTCTAGTTTTAAACCTGCGCAATAACAAAGAGCATACCGGTGACTGCATATTTTTTATATTTGCTTGTTCTACATCAATAAATTAATCATCGTGAGGTTCTCCATCATAAATAATACATAATTAATATTAACACTCCTTACTGCGATATTTTATTGACGCCCATCCACAGCCAGACTTTCGCTGGATTTTCTCCGGGTTAATTATTTGCTTGCACGCTATGGCCCAAGCAGATGGAGACGAAAAGATTTGTGAAGTTTCTTGTGATTTTATTTGCCCATTCTCTAGTAAGTCACCAACGAACTTTTGACCCTACACAATATAAAATCTCTCATTATTTCTAATGTTTCTAATAGCAGTAAAAAAGCAAATCCATGTAAAAGTATCTTCATACATGATATTCCAGACTCATTGTGCCCTCCCCCGGCTTCAAGATCCCCGCAGCAAGGAGCATTTGTAGTGTTATGTTTCTCTTGGTCAAAGTTGGCAACGAGAAATAAAAAGGGCCATTTCCTTTGCTCTCAACATCTGACTTCTCTCCAGGTGCCTGTTTGATCAAAGAGATTACAACATCAATAATATTGTACGAATTTATTATTATTTCAATTACTACAACTACAAAATATCACGGCTATAAAAATAATCACACTCTAATTCCACTCACCGGCTCCTCGACAGTTTTTTCCGGTGTACTCAGCTCCCCATTCTCCTTTTTGCAGTTGTCGGTGTCTGCAACATCATCTTCCATTTTAACTTCGACATTGTTGTTCTCCGCCTCCACAATACACTCTTCAACCTTGCTCTTTGAACTCCTCTCATTTGATTTTTTAGAGGATTTCTCCCTACCTTCCGACCCTCGTTTCATTAAGAACGACTGTCAAGTTAGATTTCGCTCTCAAAAAGTGACAAACTATCTTGTATTATACCTATCCTACTATTTATACTTCTAAGTTATATTATATCCTTATTATATTAGACCGAATTTCACTCAGTCACACTTCTCTATAAAATCTGCAATTCTATAAACATTACCAAATATAAATATTACAATATTATTATTGTGATAATGTGTTCCTCCCCAGGCAAACTTTTCTACAATATTAACGAGCTTTCACTTGATGAACTCAATGAAATCCGTCTCGCTATATAACGACCAGTTGACACTTTGGACCTTAAATAAATTGTTTCCAATTTAGGTTTATCCTCTTTTTGCTGAAATTTACAAGATCAAAAGATTGATTGATGAAAAAGATTGGACCGACCAACAGGATTACATATCACCATTAGATTACGAATCTCAACATTTATAATTTAATAAAGAATAATATTATTAGACAGTAAAGATGTAGTAAATGAGTGTGTTCATCAATTAATACAAGTTGTTCAAGTTTGGCTTTGGAAGTTAGAACACAGTTGGGCCAAATCTTTATCACACTTCTAAAATAATTGATCTATACAAATGTTGTATTCCAAATGTTTACAAAATCAAAAACTTGTTTTCTTCCTTAAATCCTCATTTGCGGCTTCTTGACTGCATCCCTCCGTCCTCAAAAACGTTCTAATAAAAGTTACAATGCTCCTAACCCCTCCGTCCAAGTCTGATGACAGATTCTAATGAGTGAAAAAGAATTGTGGTGGGGGAATTAAGTGATTACAATTAACTTTAAGCAGTCAACCCGCGAAAAGGCATAAATGATGCTTTGAATGAGTATCTCGCAGTTTGAATTTCCTCCGGAATTCGCGCGCTGTGTGGGACACAACAGCAGGAGGAAACACTGGTTTGTTCAGTCTCTCTCACTCTCAAACTGGATCTCTTCTCTCTCTCTCGCTCTCTCTGGGAACGAACGTGGAGTGAGAGAGATTGGTGATGTATACATAAATGTCTAAAAAGGACGTGACAGACAGGTAACAAAAAAAAGGAACAAAAAAAATCACCAGAGTGCCATAATGCCATAGAATTGCGAAGGCTCCTAAAGTACCAACTTTTATATGGACAGTATAGAATTTGGTACTTTACTACCTTAAACCGCCCGTTTGCATACGCAATACCTTCGCTATCAACGATATTGAATCTTCTTTTTGTCTCATACAATTTATTGTGTTACACAATATTCCTGCGGAAGATCATCCCTTTTATCTTATGTGGATTCGTGTCAGAATTTTTGTCATCATCAGTCAACTATACACAATGCGGTATTTACAAAAATAAAAGAAATGAAAAAATGGTTCATTTATGACAGTCGCACCGCGATGGAAATCGCGAAATAAGTCAAATGGCAAAACATTATATTATAACGCGATTATATTTTGTATGTAAAACTATTGAATTTCAAAGTGGAACCGCAGAGCAGGGTGGCCTTGTCATTATTCATTTCATGCAACTGCAGGTTTATTTCCAGTAAAAATTCTGCACATCGCCAGTTAAACTTGCAAAGGTGGTAAAAATTTTGTAACGCTATCATATGGCTTAAAAACTATTTATATGCATCTTTGCAAGTTTAACAACCGGCTGATATGTTAAAATTCTGTATATCATCCGCGAAGGATCCCAAAGTACCAATTTCTATCCCTTCAACATTGAAATGGGTACTTTTTGATACTTCCCCGACAATATATGTTACCATTATTACAATACCAATTACATTACTAATTTACCATACACACCTTTTTGTACTTGGACGGAAAAAATTGCATCGTTTCCAGTCATTCTGCCATCTCTGCATATGTAAGCATGTATACCGCACACCTTCAAAGATTAAGTTGCAGCGTTTCCAGTAATAATTATTCTGCATATTTACATGCATATACACCGCACCTTTGATAGAGATACATTTGCAGCGTTTCCAGTTATAAATTATTTTACACATTGTAAATTGTAAGATACATATAGTTTACATCTTCCGAGTTGGGGAAAAGTAGGAGGCTACTATAGCAATTACAATGCAAACAATACATATGTGTATTACTTGCAAAAATCAGAACTATGCATATATGTATAGACACTGTGCAACTGCATGGGATGTCTTTCTTAAATGTCAAGTTTTGTTTATGTTTACCCATGGAGAGGTATAAGCTACTGACAATGAGAATGAATGGAAATGTTTTTGCAAGATTTGTTGCCCCTGGGTTCCATTTTTTTAAATTGACACATTAAGAGTGCTCGCACGGTGGCAGTATGGGATAGTGGGAAGCGTCCAAACGGTTATTATTGCACTTTATGGCTCGGAGCCGATTTTAACACATTCAGAGTTTGTGCGGAAGCTTTGTCAAAAAGTGACTTTTACAGATAAAAAAGTTCACATTTTCCGTAATCAAATTAACTAGTAATTTAGACAGACAAATTAACTTACAGGCTAATTTTAGTTTTCTTTAGTTTTCTTAAATAAAAAATGTTGCACAAATTTCGATAGATTCGTAGCATTGGGCGTTAGGGAGCTTATTTCTTCTGTCCAGTTCGTTAAAGTATCGACATCCGGAAGGTTTAGGGTCAAATTATGCTATGTGAAAATGCCGTTCATGTCCACTAAAAATGGTCACTTGATACTCATATCAAGCGTAACGCCTGATTTTGGTACATTCTGAGACTAGTAAATTTACGAGTACCTGATTTTAGTACATCATGAGATTATGTGGAAATGACTATAAATAAGAATATCGGCAGGTTTGACCGACGATATGCAGTGGACACTGTTCATTTCAGAATTTCATTTATTCCCTTAAATTCAGATGCAATCCACTTTTGCAGAATCAACGAATACTAATTTAAAAAAATGAGCGTGTGCATTCAAACTTTAATTGCGTTTTGATCATCCCAACGTTTTATTCACGTTTAAGTTTCCCAGTGCCCCGTCATGTATTTAAGGATTTTAATTATAATTATTACCATTACATTAAAAGGGCAACAAGTGTGCGCCTATTGAAGGGCTGGGTGGAAACCAAAAGGCATGTGGGGATGGATTTGGGCTGCGGGGGAAAAATTCCCCCCCCCCCCATTAACACGTTAAAATAGGCTCGATTATGGCTCCTCAAAAAATCTATCTAAATGATTTATCTACAGTTGACTTACAAAGTTGAGCATATATTCTATACTTATCATTAACGTTTTTCAACTTATTATAGTGAATACATTAAAAATAATACATTAAAATTAAATCAAAATATTAAATAAAATATAACTTATTAAAATTAAATTTAAATATTAAGTTAAATAAAATATTTAATTACAACTAAATAATTATTGCATTAAAAAATACAGTAAATTAATTAAAATATTTGTTTGTCAATCTTTTAGTTATTTAATTTCATCAGCTACAGAGAATTTAAAAAAAATGCATAGATCCAGGATGACGACAGAAGATAACTGTGACGTCACAAGAGCGGATTACAAGGAAATCAGGTAACGGGCATATTATGTAGCTGAGTTTCAAATAAATAAATTAATAATTGTGAAATGATCATGAATAATTCGGTAGTAATTCTCGTACTTTTTGTACTTTGAGGATGTTCAGCACCTGTATATTTTTATGTCTTTTTCTATTATTTGATAGGAACAAAGAGCGGGACAAATTACACCTTATCCTGAGTTTGGAGAAATTAGACCAGTACTATGAATTATTCAGATCACAGAAAATAAACTATTTCAAGTTTATGAGGATGGGGGATGAGGATTTCAAGCGTGCTCAAGTGCTGGATGATGGGGATAGAGAGAAGATGCTGGAAATGACAAATCCTGCTGCAATCAAACAACATAGAAATGTATTACTAACTTTTATCTCTATATAGTTTTGATTTCTAAATTTCAGTTGACCCATATATAATTTTAAATTCCAAACAATGGATCTATTTTTTAGTCCTGTTTGAGTTCAGAGGAAGGACTTGCAATTCTGAAGAACATGGAAGATCATTTGCAGCTTTTGCTGACTAGGCATGATGAAGCGAAAGCAACATTGGTCGCCAATCCGATGATTCTCCAGTGTGCGGACGAAATGACGCTCAGGTCCTTGTTGGTGTCAATAGAAAATGTCAACGTTGCAGGTTCTGAATTTCGAAGAGCCATGCTGACTTTTGAGAAAATAATTCAGGTTTGTGACTAAACAATATTTGAATTACATTTTTATAAAAATTGTATATGAATTGGACCAAATATAATTTTGTAGTAATTCAATAGTCAATATAATAATATTTAATTTTCAAATTATTCATGCTGGAATTTATTAATTAAATTGACACTTTTTTCAGCAGGAAAATTCAAAAGATGATTCCAGTAACACCATCAATAATAAGATGAACGTCTTTAGAAGTATCGCAAACTTTGGAACTGGTTGCAGCAAAATTATTTTGAGCTTATCAACATTCGTAGGAGCAGTTATTCTCCTATCGCTGATGAAGCCAAAGACAACACCTGCAGCTCATATTTAGAAAACATGATTACAAAATTTAAAATTGAGCTCCCATTTGCTTAGCATAAGTCAGTTTATAGAAACGCACCTTTGTAAATCACGGACCATCTTCTTCAATAAATATTATTGAATCTATGTTTATACGAAAGTATTATATTATGACTATTATCATTCATGCCTTCCTGTAGGACAAACAAGTTTGTATGACCGTTCGTACTTTCGCAGTAATTAAAAGTCCTCAGGGATCGGATCTTTCAGTTTATTATTTTATTTTATTTTAGAAATTATGAATATTTTCTATGTCATGCTATAGAATAATCAATAGTTTTATCACGACAATGACAGACACCAAAATTAAATTATTCCGTGGGTTCTGTGGGTATATCTTCATATTTGCACAACCTCGGTAAGTAGTCCGCCCAGTGGATCTTCCCAGTCTGTTTATTTACGCAAAAATTCATCATTTCATCTATCTCTTCTTGAGAAAAGGGCTCGCCCTCCCGCTGGAAGAGATCTGAAAGTATATTTCATTTGGTGTGAAAATTGATAATAAAATAGAACACATCTAGCACAACCGAACGATAAACCCACAACTGAAATGAGCAAAATCCAAAAAATCATTGCTGTCCATCCAATTTATAAAATTATTTCACCTCTCATCTTCGCTGGGTCCAGAATTCCTTTGTGTTCTTTGTCAATTAATTTAAACGCTTTTCGAAGACGGTCATACGGAACGGGCTTGAACCTGTTTGAAAAAACTGCAAAGATATAATTTAAATTCGAGAAAATAAATTTACATATAATTAAAAATAGAATATTATATTAACTCACAAGGTTCCGTCAAGAAGGATTTTTGTGAGGTAAGGCATGAAACGCTCTAATTTTGTAATTCCTCTGCCGGGTTCTTCTACGTTACGAACGATTTCTTCGACGTCTGCTTCCGTCGGATATAAATCTGCATGGGAACAACAGAATATTTTTTGTAACTGATCTAAAATTTAGTTCGCTATTCAATCTAGAGTATGATTGATTTTATTATACTGTTTCTGTGATTTAGTGTAGAATATTTAATGAACTTTAACCTAATGCTCTGACGAGCGATCCAACTTCGCGGATTTCCACAGCTCTCTTGTTGCTCTGGTCAAACAAATCAAAAACTGAGGTTATTTTCCCCCGAATTTCGATTACATAGGGCTCCGCAGAGTTGGCCAACAGGGCCAACTCCTGCTCCAGTTCTTCATTTCGTTCGGGTTCTGCTTCATCCGGGCCTCCTTTTCTCGGACCTTTTCTTCTGGACATGTTTGAGTATAATTTTGGAACGGTAGTTACCTGTAGACTGGAAGGATTTTAAAGAATTTAAATGGATGGTGGACCCTTGACTTTTATTTCAACCCGAAATAAGAATCAAAATATCTTGTTCACTAACCGGAACCGGAAAGTAATAGATATGGCGGTTCAGATATTTTGTAAAGTTGCTTTTGATTTTTATTTCCTATTTTTTTAAATTTCACGATAAAAAATTTACAATCAACAACTTTACAAAGCCTTGAGGAAATAAGGAAAAAAATCACTTAAATTTGTGATTCGTTTTTGTTTCGTGTCGTTACTTGTCATAATAGCAAATCAATCGAATGTTCATTTTCTACACACTACGACCATGTTTGCGGATGGGGCAACGTGAATCTGGATTTAATGCCTGGCGAAATGCTCACTCACCTAGTTAACTTAGTTTCATGTGTTTGTTTTAGATTTAATGTAAGATTTAATGTAAATTGATTTAAAAGGTTGCATAATTTATTTATTGAAACAACAAGATGCAATGTGAGGTTAAGAGTTAAGAGTATGTGCAGAAAGACAAGACAGTACAACAAAAGTTAAATCAAACTGATACACATTATTATGTACTTTATTATCTTTATAAGTCCCTTGAAATAACTGAAAATGTGAAAATTTCAACGACGTCTGATGAGAGATACAAAACTATTGATATTTGTTAACTTATGGCTACATTTAAACCTATGTATATCATTGAATATATGTAACTGAACAATCCTTGTGATAAAATTACTCTTGATAAATTGATAGAAAAACCATATATAAGGCTACGGAGTTATAATAGCTAACAGTAGATCTGGTTGGAGACTAAAATTCAAAAAGAAAACACACATAGATACATATATATGATTTATATATGTTGAAAAAAGCGAGCTGCTGTCAATGATCCTGGATTCCCCGTACCATTCAAGGGAAGTCAAACTCCAGATCAACCTCTGAGGTGGAACCGCTGCTGAGAGTACTATTGCTGTTAGTGCTCACGTTGCTGTCATCCAGCCTCAGCGTAGATTTGTCGTCGCTGACCCTGTGAAAGGGAAATCATCGTCTAATTAAATCAAATGCAGAACATTAATTTATATAGTTAAAAAACAGTACTCTCTGCATGCATAAGTATTTTTTAAATTCACAACAACATTAATGTTTCGATCAAAATACCTGCTGTCACTGTTGTAACTATTATTCTCCGGCTCTGGCTCATGTTCAGTATCGCTAGTAGCCGAGCAATTGGAGTGAGAGCGAAGCAAGTAATGTGGAAGGGAAGCACATTTCCGCAGTCCGGGTTTCATTTCCTGAGCCAGTTTCTTATCAATGTCTTCAGTGCTTAAGTCACTTTGGAGGAACAGGTGAAGGGCTGCATCCGACAGTAATACATCCGACCGCATTGACCTAATTAATCAAAATAATTATTAAATAATTAATTTAAATATTCATTAATTCTCCTCATTTCTTTCGAAAATATCTTAGGAGCGGACTTATTTTTATAACTATATTGTTATTTTTTTAAAATTATTTTGTATGTATATTTCATTTTTTAAACAATTTATTTTAACATTTTTTTTATTATCCCCGGACTTCCGTTCATGATTTTGTATCTTTTAACATCAAATAAGAAAAACTTGCCTCTGCAGAAATTTGCCCAGTCCAGTTCTCCGCTCCTCAATAACCTTCGGGTCGAACTTTGTAACATGAACGAATCTTCGAGGGGGTAACGGCGGGACAAGCCTAAACAATAAAGGAATATATGCATTAACAAAATATAAAATTCTATTTAATTCTATAAAAACACTATTACATTCATTTCAAAATATATGCAATACAAAATTTAAACATACTTATTAGGATGATGATTCTTGAGCTTAGCTCTTAGCCAGCAAAATTCCGAGTAGCGTCGCCGAACTTCCGACGCTGGCAAAGAGAATGCCCAATGATTGGTCTATAAAAATTAATAAAATTTGCACATGAATAAAGTGGGTGAAGGGTGCCCACCTAATTTTTTAAATTGTCTCATCTCTAATAATTACAAGAAATAGAAAGAAGTTCAAGGTTGTATTTGTAAGGGGATTTTACTTGACATTCAGACGTTATTATAGGTAAGCATCTTTAATGAAAGAAAAATAACATTTACGTACCTCAATGCGAACAAGATATGAAGTGAAGGAGGTGCTCCAAGCAAAATGCTCCTTGGTGGTTACAGTAATAGGCTCAACCAGTTCCACTTTGATGAAGCGCTAAAAGTAGACGAGTCATTTTATGGATTAATTAATGGTGAATAAATTATGTGCATAATTTTACTAACATTAAGTCTGGAGGATTTTTAAAAACAAATAACACCACAGGACCAGGTAGCGCTTTTCTATGTTGAAATTTGTTTGCATGAGCTAAAACCAGCGGAATAATTATATTATACATTAGACTACTAACTAGTAAGTTAGATTGATGGCATTTTTTAAAATTGCTTTTTCATCCATAAATAATTATTCTGGAAAAATTAAGCATTAAAATTAATTTGAGTTAACCTGCGATATTTAATCCTACACACTTGGGCGACAACCAATCTTAAATAATTTAATTTCAATTTAATTTTTATTATACTAATATCTTCATCGAGTCATGAAAGGCTGATCTGTATTTAATTTTTATTTAAAAATAATTTGAATTGAATTTAACCATTTACATATGTAAACTACGAGAAAGGTTTGAATTAAAATCATGTATGCATCTGTCAAAATAAAGGGAACAATGCTTTCCAACAGGCTTCAGAAATTTAAATATTTTTATTTGCAAATCGTACTTGGCCCTGTTATCACCATCAATATTTGCCGTTTGCCTTGTACCAGAAGCCATAAGTTAAAAAACGTCTACACACAAAGATCCCTACTCTGCCTACCATGTTAAATAGCAAAGGCACCATAACTTCCATGTTAAACAGCAAATGTACTATATTAACTTAAATACTATAAAGGTACTCTGAACTTCCAAATTCATATGCACATACATATATTATATGTAGGAGATTGCAGTTGCATTCAATTCAGCGCTCACTTTCAGCGTGTAGACAAGACAAGCGTTCCCACCCCCTACATTATACAAGTATTTAACGAGAATGTATGAATTTTCAGCCCTTGCTCTTCTCGTCTTCTGCCGTAAAGCTTTTTATTTATTGTAATTTAAGTCTACACAGAACGTGTGTACACAACCAGTTGCTGATAAAATAGCTGGTTGCATATTGCGTCATCCTCTATCGTACAGAGTAAAACTGTCCTGTCTTGTTTACATGCTGTTTGAACACAGAAGGCACATATTTATCGTAGTAAATAGCTGTGTGCACTGTGCAGAAAATTCAAATCCTTCCTAGTAGTTGTAGTTCAATCATAAAAACTAGGTCTTTAGAACTTTAGACTACATATATATGCTCTGAAGCCATTGTGCAATGTGAGACCAAAAAAATGATAGCGCAAGCATGAACTTCGCATTAATTCTGAGCTCTCCTGCAAATGAATGGCAACCAGAATTCCGTGTGGATTTCATAAACATTAAAATTATCAAGCTGGTCAAACAGACAGAACCAAGAATTAAAAGCTGATGAATAATTATTTTAAATCTTTCAAACTATTTAAAACCTTCTTTTTAACCACGTAAGCAAAAATACTAAATTTTTTAAAATATTTAAAGCCTTCTTTCTAACCATTTAAGCCTCTTTTCATTAATTAAAACCTGAGTTTGAACTACTTGAAACCTTCTTTTAACTATTTTAGACCTTTTGTAACTATGTAAATCCAGCTTATCTGTAACAGTTACAAATTTTACAATGAACGGGGTAACTTGCATTGTTTGTAGCTGGAAAAATTTCCATTTCCCTCAAACTACAAGCTTTGGTGTGCTGTTAGTGCTCTCTAATTTCCTGATTATTATGCAAAATTGTAAACATTTGAATGAGGATGAGGATTATGAAATTTGAATAAATTAAAAACGGAACCTTACCTTCATTTTCGTATCTCGAACTTCCAGAGCCATTTTCAGTCTTGAATATTGTATATCTAGCGTCTCTTATTCTCGCAGTCGAATCTACTGTTAAAACAGTGGGAAAGAAGTCTGTGGCACGAAACTAAGTGCTGAAATTATTAAAAATTCAGATCGTCTTTAAGTTGGAATTCCCAACCAAATCAATGGAATTAACAACAGCAGTGAGCTTTTAACCGTTGTCTTGAACTATTTGTCCTTCCGGTACTGCCTTTGATGTAGACAGTGAAACTCTTTCTAGTCCAGTTCAACTTTATATTATGACTTAAAATTTGATTTCCGTAACCGCCGTTGACCTGATGAGCTTCAAAGCCAAAATTCATACCAGCATGTGTTAGCTGACTATGAAATCACAAAACTCAAGATCGGATTGAAGTTAGTTCAACATGTGTGGGAAATAGCGGGATTAATTGCAGCACTTTTAGTCTTCGACAGGAGTTACTGTTCCTCAAATTCAGTTATAATAATTGTAACTATCGCTTAATTATAAAAGTCGATAATTTGTCACATGGGAGTATAGGAACACTTATTGTTCTGGAGTTATTTTAAATGTGTAGACAGAAGCAAGGAAACGAAACGCTTAATATATTGGATGGCTCGCTATAATGCCTGTCCCGTCAATGTTGTCAGTACAGCATCCTAGTGGAATCTGAGAATTAGAAACTCCACGGATGGAGCTTTATATAAAATTTAACAACTCGTGTCGTTCTTAAGCTCATCGGTTAAAGCAAATAGAGAGACGGGTTCACAGTCTCCAATGTTTGTCCAGAATCTATAAGGCGAGCACACACTAGACAAGGCCTCTATAGTATATCTCTTGAGCTTAAACGAGTATTCTCTAGTTCATAGCTGTTATTATTGTATTAATACAGTTGAACATTTTCTGCATATTGGAGGTTCTGGCTTGTTTTGTTATTGTTACAATATACTAATATACACTGGTCTGGAATAAAAATAGAATCCCAATTTCCATAGCTAGGTCAGTTCTCCCTTGGAGACGTCAATTTAATGTACTTATACATTTGTCTATTTGTTGCTTGTCTATAGGGGAATCTCGTTAAATTCAAGTCACATGTCCTGATTACAATGTCCATGACTTGTACTGTTTGCATAAAATTTTGGAAAGCAACTGTTGATGGTGATAGCAATAATGAAGTTACAGCCGCGCTAGTACTATTACATCAATAATGGTATGAAGATGTATAATATTTATACCAGCAATTTTAATAATATTATAATAATACAATATAAGAGCAGTGCTGTTAACATAACAGGGTCGAATTAAATATATTGTATATAGCTCCACATATGCTTACAACTCTACTATCTAATAATTCTTTTCGTATTTCTATAATGTTCAGTCATCAGTTCTCACTACATCAAGAACAGATTGTCCTTTTTTTGGAAAGTCTTGACTTATCGTTAGTCGCCTAAACTCTAAACTATTAAATAATAATCTCAATGTTGTTTTCATATGCTCCATTGCTATTCATGCCTGAGTTATTAGTGGTATTTAAGTATAGCGATGTGTTGTAGCAAGGGGTGTAACAATATTTATCATATTTTTATTCGTGATTTGGAAACAATATTTTTGTTTTTAACAAATGTTTTAACAATATTATTAATTACTGGATATATGAAATGTCTTACACTCAAAGTTTTTGTCAAACTTGACAGAATCCAAGAATAATAACATCTACGATCTAACCAACAATAATCGGCAATGTATCCAAAGTTCATATTTCAGAAGGGTCAAATGAGAAAAAGTAAATACTGCAGTAAATATTGGAAAATTTTACGCATCTTTATGTACTTAATCTATTTCGCCGGGGACGATGAATCCAGGCTAGGGAGAACTTTGGACAATTTATATGCAATTTATTTGCGGCTATATATATTTGTAAATAAATCTTGATATAAAGTCATATATGGGTACCAGTATGTTGAATAATGATAATATAACGGTATTAGTGCTATTTAGGTACTGAGGAAAACAATGGAATTGGAATTTTGAACGCGGACGTATAAATAGCACTATTGGTGTCACAGCGGAGTGATAGATTCTTAATCTTTTTACTGCGTAAAAATCAAGTATGGTCTATTGACCAAAGCTTCGCCTCCTCATGCAAAAGCTGTATAACACACTTTGAACCAAAGCTTACGAAGTGAAGAACCGATTAAATTCAATAATTTCTAGTATTATTTTATCAATATGCGGTTTTACTTGAGTCAAAAGTCAACTTGCTAAATGGAAGGAATACACAAACATTGGCGTAAAAGCTTATGTAAGGCATAAAATGAAATACATTTGAATTATGTTATGTTTATGCTTTACTAAAAATTCTAAAGAATTCTTCGCTTAAAATTCCTACTAAAATCGAGATTTAAAAAAATTCATACCATAAACAGGATCTATACTTGCTTTTATCCACGTGTTTCTCTCCTGGAAGAAAACAAAACTCGTGTTGTGACACACTTTAACATACATACAATAAATTAGCATGTGTACATATCGTCGGTGAAAGATCTTAAGGTACCAATTTTCATTCATTCAACATCTAGAAATTGGTACTTTAAGATCCTTCGCCGACGATATGTTCGCTATAAAATTGATTTTAAATTAGGCTATCGGTAAATAGCATTGAGCTTACAGCTAGAAATCAGGGTTCAGGAATTGATTACACAAGAAACAGCACGTGTAGAATCAAGTTTAATTGTGCTTTGTTCCGATGAGGTTATGAATTGAAATGCAGTCTAAACAATAATAGTGGAAAGAATTTCGCATAATATTTTCAGCCCACTCACTGCGTTATCACTGGATTGTCATTATACTCAACATTTTGCTACTTATGTAGTTTGTATTTAGCTGCGAACCATAAAAAATTCAAGGGCATTCAAACTATACGCACGCTCCATAAATATTATGTTTCATTGCCATTATATTCCAATACTCTAAATATTCATACTCCACACTAGAACTTATACCTTTGCATGTGTAATATGGGAAGAGTGTAAGGTTTCTACCAAATCTATCAATAAAATAGTAGCCATACATACATACCAGATAGTAAAAGTATACATGCACAACTATAAACTTTACTAGGTTCAGAATCTGAAATTTATGCCAAATTAGCTAAATAGTATATCATTATTGAATTAAAGAAATTATCATTGAATCATTCACTAGAACTTCCGAAAAGTCTCCAATTAGTCCAATCTATGAATGTTACATGATATTGCCACACGATCTAAAAACTTCTAAACTTAAATCCATCTCTGTCCTAACCAAAATGTCCTCCAACTTAACTGCCGTAGTAGCACAACCAAAATATTCTAGTTTCTATAACGATGAGCTTCTACTACGTGATAAAGTGGTTCTATTACCACAGACATGTACTTACATTCTGGCAGAGCATGTTGATGTTGACCGTCTGGGGGACTCTGAACATATTATTAGTTATGGGACTGATCCTGTTTTAACTGAACGTGTGCCAGAATGTAATAACTAAATGATTTTCTGATAAAGACACTTATTACGGAGCATAACATTTGTCGTTCGCGTGTTTGAATTAGATAATTTACTTTATGCGCTTAAAATTATAGGAGCTATAAGATACATGAAACAAAAGAACTGAATACATAATATAATTCACTGAACTGCTGAAGAAATATGCGATAAATTTGTTAAATTAATTACTTATTAAGGAATAAATTCATTAAAGAAATGTATGAATGAAATTACCTATACACGTGAAGTTGTACGGTCAGACGGTTTGAATGAACAAATAAAATAATGACTGAAATAAAAATTGTTTTCGTGAAATGGAAAATTCTATGGAAAGACGCTGGGTCGGCGCACCGCACCCGCAGGAGTTGATGTTTTCCACTTGCAAATGTGGTTGATGTTTATTGAGGTGATAATGCCATGAAAATGCATAATTTTCCTCAGAAGGAAAACATTTGAGGAAGAAATTACAGGATGAGAAAGATAACCTTATCATGGAATATACGGGCTTTAATGCGTTTTAGCATTGATCATTATAGATGGTGTAATTTGAGTTTAATTAGCAATGTCTGGCGCCAAGTTAGGGTCAGTGCGACAGAAATGTCACCGCTGTTAGGGAGATGCAAAATTCTGGTGACGGAAGCTTTCAAGTCGTCCGTCAACTTCTCAGCTTGTGTACTAGCTAGACCATTAAATTACAAATTGATTCTATATATCCTTCATTTTGCTTATTTAATAGATATGGATAGTTTGCATACACAGAAACATCACTTTAGAGCTACTTACAGTGATTTGTTTCTAAATTGAATGCCCCGATCCATCAACACTAATAATCATTCACGATTTTTACAGAGAATCTGCAAAAAGCTGAACGTTGATAATATGTTAACTGTTGTATTTTAGTATAAAACATTTATTTAGCAATTTCGCTTCTATATGAAGATATGTGTGTACATAGAGATATGAGGCGTGCAGTTCTATACACAAGGAACTAATCTGAACTTGTTTATTATAGGTTGCATGTATTTACGAGTCCAGGGTGATTAATTTTGAGATTGATTAGCCCAAAATATGTAATATTAAAAATTTGTTATAATAATCATCTCCGCAGAGGATATTAGTTATGGGGATTTTAGCTCAGTTTCCTCCATTCAGCTTTAAAGTTAACTAACTACAACTAAATTCATTGCTTTCGGAAAGGGATTATTCAAGCGTTATGTCACGCGGAACATATGTTTTCATCGTGTGAGCAGACGATCAGACACCAGAAGTCGAATCACTAACCTCGTTTGCATTTTTATAAGGTTCCAACATTAACCTCGCGTAATTCGGGGCTTGACTAGCAAAAACAAACAACTCAAACATTGTCGATCCTTCATTTGCCCATTTTTGCGAAGTGTTTGAATAACCCTTGCTATACATTTAATTCATTGAAATCGTTCATTGAGTCGAGTAGCGTATAGCTCAAAGTTGCAAATGTTATTAAGACTTATTAGATTGTGTTGTATAGTATTACGATTATGAGGTTCAACATTGTCCCTGACTTTCTACAACAAGTATTTCTACAACTTCATACAAAATAAATCAGATTAACAAAACAAATGAAATACTCTGCCTTGCAGATTTGGGAATTTAAGCTTTATCGTTGCTTACTGTTTCTTGTGTTTAATTTAATGAATTTTACAGATGTGCTCCAGGAATTATTCAGTTGATTGATCAGTTTTGTTTTTCGGAATTATTATTTTGATTTATTTCCAAAGGACGGGACATGTTAAGTTACAATATTAAATTGTTTTTATGGAAATTAAATTATTGTTAATTATTGTTAGACTTAAATTATTATTAATTATTTTTTAAAAGTTATTATTAATTTTTGCAATTTTTTAAAACAAAAACCACGCTCACTGCAGATTTTCCCAAACGTTATCAATATGGCGACGTCAAAAGTAATAAAAAGTGTTATCACAACTCCAGCCATAATAAAAGTAATTTATTAATTACTCGTTACTGGAACGTGATTTTTGATGGTTAATTTATTGGGTGGATTTCATTGGACTCACAACATCACTCACAGCCACACATTCGCGGGTTAATGTTCTGCGGTGTATTATAAAGTTTCCAACATTACACAACCGTTGATCTTCAGCTCGCTTGCGGAAGGTTGTTATAATATTAGGATCATTGTGAAACAAGAGAATTTGCAAGGGTATATATATATACTCACAAGTTTTGGGATGAGGAAACTATAAGCCAAGTGATGATTATAAAAATATTCTATAGGAGGAATCTGCATTTGTGTAGCAATATGCTTCTCATTATGGATTTATAGATTGGATCCAATACTCCAATGGAGATCAATCGAAAAGAACATCTGGAGGTGTGTTGTCCATACTGCTTAATACACATGAACATCTCATATAAATGTGAAAATGAACATATGTATGCTAATTGCTATATAATCACATTTGCGATAACAACTGCTGACCTTGGTTTGCCAATATGTAATAAACTATAGGTCAATAAGTGAATGTATGATTCTACGGTGGTGGTCAGCCCTTAATTGGTTTTATTATAAGGTCTCTCATGAATTTCTGGGGGGAAGAATATATTATGTTGGGAATTAAAATTAAACAGAAAATTAGATCTTATTTGACGTTATAATCAATAATGATTTAATTTTATTATCATATTTATTAATCTTAATAAATTAATTTATAAGTTTGTTTCGGAAAAATATTTGCCCATATTATTAAAAACACTTAATATTACACATATGTGTATGTTACATAGTATATACACGCATTTAATGCATAATAACCATAATGAACGCATTAATTCACATGCCTCTTTATCTTCGCGCCCAAAGGGGTTTCGTATTCAAAATTTATTATTTACTTACAACTGAATGACATTTGAAATCAGCTAAATTCAAGTCCAATGACACTAGTAGTTTTCCAAACAAAGTTACAAAACATGTCTCGGATATGGAGGGAGGTATGGGTCAACCTTGCTGCCTCATTTTTCATGATTTAGCCATACTTGTATTTACTTACAGCTTACTTAATTTTATAAAGTTCATACTTGAACAGTACCAATAATGGATCAATAATAAGTTCTCTACTAACTGTTATCAGTTGTTATGGTTGGTGCGCTTTTTTATAGTGTCTTTCTAAAAACCTCCAAAACGTAGCTGCATTTATATAATTCCGTCGTAGTAATAACTTATACTATCAGCTATTAAACTATCGGACAAAATTCGACGTCAGTTCAATTTCTGCTTAAAGAATGTATCAGCTGTACTAATTTATCTACTTTGTAGTAAGAAAAAAGATAAGGAACATTGTATTTTTCCATTACTACACTACGAGTCAATGATGAAGGGATGATGACCACCCCTCGTAGTGTGTGCATCTTTCACTGCAGACCCATAATAATATTGAATTTAACGTTAATGAAGTTTATTAAGTATTTTTATGTTTTGAGCTAATATAATACAAATGGTGAGCACAATGAGCATACATTTTCTATAATTAAAAAAAAATTATTCTAAAAAATCTATATTTATGTATTCCGACGTTGTTGGGAAAATTAGCAAAATCATTATGTGAAGAAAGCAAAATAAATAGCGTGCATTCTCTAAAATGAATTCGGACATGTCACATGCGTCCACAAAAACCAGAAAGAGCTTACCACGATGAGCTATCATCATATATTGTATCTTATTACTATTAAAATATATAGGATTGAATTTATACAATCTATAGGATAGGGCTTAAATGGTGATGGTGAAGCAACTCAGACCAGCTCACACTTTTCCTTTACCACTCACTGGTGTATTAATAGTCTTCCAATATTTACTTTGTACCAAATAAACTCATGATAAAGACCAAGACAATCAACCAATTAAGTTTTCACACGTCACTCATAATGAAATCATAGGTGCATATACATATAGAGAATCATGAAGTCATGGGTTAGCGACATACATATGTGAGTACGGGAAAGCGAGACAGGATTGTATCTGTATTTACACTTTAGAAGTGAAGTAAAGTTTGGTAAATAAGAGTGAGCTTCTTTCAGCAGAATAACATAAAAAGAGCTGGTAAACTGTAAATTATGAGTGTACGTTTTAGCTTGAAATATCTGGTCGAACGGTCTAAAATACTTGGAATTAACAATGTCTCACAGCCACTGCCGTCACTACTTTCATATTTTCCAGAATTTTATTTATCTCAGGACATTCCCGATGACGGTGACTGAATTTTTGAAAGTAAAAGAATGTATTTTTATATCTTTATGAGTAATCTTCAACAATCCGAAAATGCATCTACTGAATAGAAATCTAGAAATTATACCAAGAAAATTGTATTATACATACAATCTAAATCATGATCGCATGATAGTGATTTTCATTAGATTTGCAATTTATTTTGTGCTATTTTTTGTATTTGTCCTCAGGTTGTAATCGACGTCAACCGAATAAACAGATTGTATTTATTATTATATAACACATATATGTCAATCATGCACTCTTTCGTTTCCGTAATGTCGTTTATGCAATCTTGCTCATCAGATTGACTTAATCAGTGTATAGCTCGAACCATGCAGCCTTCTCTGTCTATAACACCTTGTTTGTTTGCATTTATATTACACGGTGCACATGTATAATACACTAATGATTTGTTGACACGGGAAGTGAGGAAAAGTGTTTTTGAATATTCGTATGAGACTGCTTTTATAGGAAGTGGAAGCGCTTGGAGGCAAGAGTGATCCCAAAGTGGCAGAATAATGATCAGTACATATAATTAAAGCTGTTTTGTGAGTGTAATGCCACATTGTTCGGACATCGTGTGGGTAAACAAATGTGCCAAATACTAATACATAGATAAACTTGCTTATAGGATGAGAATTACTTGCTTGGACTCACGATGAGAATGAAGTTCCTAATGGAATAGAGAATGAATTCTGATGCAGAACATCTATTTAACTATGCTTTTAAAGTGATGAAATATGGGTGATTTTATTATCATTGATTGTATAAGAATGTCATTATATCTATAAAAAAAATATCGTTGTACACAATAAGAATATCTCTCTTTGAAATAAGTTCATTAGTATTACACAAGGTGACTTAAGCAAGGATTTGTCATTTGTAACGAGCTTCTATATCCGTCTTAGAAATTCTAAATAGGAACGAACAGGGTTTAAAATGAATAATTTATAAAAAGTATTTTCGAGACTCATGTCATACAAATGCACTAAAGGGACGAAGTGTAGCTTCCATTGCTTTTATTACTTTTAATAGTCTCCATTGCTTATATTTTGTTTAGTTATTTCATTCCGGGTAAGTAAATTAAAAATTAGCACTGTATAATTAACCCCATGATAAAACCTTTCATACGGTCTCATTATACATAACAAGCCTGCATCTCCACGCCCAACAAATCTGTATTAGGGCCAATTTTGGAAGGGAGTGCAAAGAAGCCAAGGTAGAAATTTTAGTTTAAATGCAGATGCTTATTAGCAAAATTATTATGAATGATGGGAAAGTGTTAGAATTCATCGTTGCTGTCATCACGTTTACTATACCTCTACCTTCTCATAGTTTAATATGAAATATAAGTTCATGAAAAATCAATTTTCTTAAATATAAAAAACAAGTTCATGGAATATCAATTTTTTCAAATATAAAAAATAAGTTCATGGAATATCAATTTTTATTAAATATAAAAAATAAGTTCAGGGAATACGAATTAAGCCACATCTGATTTTGCATTTGCAAATTCCACAAAAAAATCGGCTATAGCATAGAAGCCGATTATATGTCTAAGCTCTAGAAAAATGCAAATTTGTGATAAGATTTTTCACATAACAATACACTTATTATTGATTATCATAACACTCCACGGGTACATTCTACACTTTAAATGCGCATACAAATCTACATTTAATCAATATTACCTTGATGGAATTTATTTAATAAATGTACATCCAACATTCACTTTCTAGTAGTGACTTGAGGAGTGCACAAATCACGTAATACCTTAAAGTTCCTGTGTGCAGAACTTTCTTATTATCTAAGAGTTGTTGACTTCATCTCTGACTGTTTTTGGTTTTTATTGCAGTGCGTCTCTGGTTCGCACCGCACTTCGACAGGTTCACAACTTTGCCAATTTCCTGCTCATCAGCGGATATTTTCTTCGAAAAGCATTGTCTTCAAGACACTTGGGCATTTAGAACATTACCTTTAAACAAAAACTTTAAATTTTGTCAAAATAATTGTTTTCTTTTTGTCTAAAAAGCATTGTTTTCCTTGAATTTTATTCAAAATAATTGTTTTGTTTTAAAATAATCCTTTTTTTAATTTCTTAAAAATAATAATTTCTGTAACTTTTAAAAATAAATTAAAAAAAAAACTAATTAACTTTTTCAGCAGTTCAAAATGAAGAACTTAATCATTGTATTTTGTATCCTCCCATGCTTGTTAAGTGTCATAAAAGTTACTCAAGGGAAAGATTATCCTCTAAAATTACAGCCAGAATTAGACATTTTAGATGTAGAAACGTACTTGAATAATCCTCGCCTTTTGAATCTACAAATTAAGTGTCTTTTATACGATGGACCATGCGACGTTGTTGGCCGATGGGCGAAGCGTAAGTTTCCATTTAATATGTCTCTAACGTTAATTACTCGGTTAGGCATTTTATTTTTGCTTGCAAAATACATTGAGTATTTCTATTTATTTTATTTCTTCATCCACTAACGCAGTTTAGCAACAATAAAATATTATTCAGACGAACGAATGCGAAAAGCGAAACGTGCTTCTTATTCTTATTAGTCAAATAGTTTAATATTTGATCGAATAAAAGCAAAACCATTCATTTGTATACGCAAAGAGTTCGTATTTACGGTCAATTTGTTTACCACTTGAAGGCATTTCGTGTAATAATTTTGTACGCAGTGTCGCCATGTGTGATGCAATATTGACTTGACAATATTGGAGATGATGGGCGAAGCTATTTATTAGAAGTATTGACTTACCTACAATCTATCTGCACACTCTTCAGAATTATGTGTCATCATGAAAGTTTGACTTCTGGTGACACAATATTTAGTGAAGACAGCAGTTTACAGACAGAATAAGTTACTAAAATTAGTAATCACTAGTCTATTTTTAGTGATTGTTGATTACTTTCTAATTTTTAATCTCTATTTTCAATTTCTATAAAACTGATATGGTTCTTTGGATGTCCTCAACAACAGCTCGAGTAAAAGCCGGTCTTCTCGGAGAGTGCCTCTTATGCACGGAAAAGCAAAAGGGATGGTTGAATACCTGGTTGGAAAAACTAATTAAAAATTTCCCGGACCTCTACAGAGCTGGTGTGGCCAAATTTATTCTCAATACCGGAATAGAAGTACCACAGGATGAAGTCGAGAAGCTTAAAATTACATTTGCAAGGTTGGACAAAGAGGCCTTCTTTCTGGATACAAACTCTACAGATACTAATGAAGCTCCAACCTCAACATCAAACACCACCACAACAGCATTACCACCAATTCCCAGTGTTTCAACTCCTTCAAACGAGACCATTTCAAGTACAAATTAGTCGTAAATAGAGAATTCATGATATTCATGCAATAATAATTCAATATACATATTATACAAGGATCTTTACAGAATCTTTTATGGACTTCATTACAATTTTTATAGTATTGATGATTTCATTATTTACAAAATCAACATGCCAGTGTATAATAATAAAAAGAGTTGTTTGACAATATTAATGATGTTCATGTATACGCAACTACGGGGAAATTCTAATCGTTTAAATTCTATATACATGCGGAATGCATATTGAGATTATTTCTAATAATTATTGATATTATGTTGCAATGTTTGCCCAACTCCATCATTTACTGTCACCTTTCTATGTTTTTCCTGGTTTTATATCAAGAATCATGACTCTTCCTGTTGACATTTATCGTGTGTTATCGTGTAGATCTTTTAATTTCACACTTGTAATTTCATAGTAGCGTATAATAATGTTATTATTTATCCTATAAATCCATACTACGATTTAAAAATTATATTACTATAATTAACTATTTTATAACTATTTACTTCATAGCTTCGGGCTCATATCTAAGATTTTTCCCTACAGTCTACAACGGCATATCATGATATGTATAGCTGGTGGTGTGATAGATGATGATGATTGATTACGATTACGTCCTGCGAATTTACTCAAATTTATTCCCGGCAGTGACATATCAAAAATTACAGTTAAATCAAACCAAATTAACCTCCAAGTATTTGGCAACGCAATTTTTATTTTTAGACATTCCTACATAATGGCATAAGGAACCATGTCATATTGAAAAAGAAACCCAATTCTTACTACCAGGAAATCTCATTTACTTATATGATCGGCCATTCCAAAGCTGACGAATTTTCAACACTGTGAAACAATCAACCTCAAACAATGTTCAAATCAACGCTGAATCTGAATGTACAAATCATAGCTGAATGTTCAATTAAATGCTGAAATAAATGTTCATATAAAAGCTGAACTAAATGTTCATATCAATGCTGAATTAAATATTCAAATAATTGTATTCATAACTGAAAAGAACCGGAAGAAGGGTAGTTGCCTTTAAAACGTTGTTCCTAAATAAAAACAAAGCATAATTACGGGTGAATCCTCTACCTTTCTTAATTATTATACATTGATATATCAAGAAAGACGCAGATGGGAATATTTATAAGTATTCCCATCTGCGTTCTTCTTGATAATAAAAATAAATGCTAAACTAAATTTTCAAATAAATACTGAATAGTTAAATTCCAAATAAATTTTGAATTGAATTTTTGAAGTAAATGTTGAACTACCGTTGAAATAAATGTTGAAATGCTGGATTAAATTCTTTAATAAATTTGGGAATAGATGCAGAAACAAAGGCGTATATATTAACGCTTAAAAATTTTAAAATAAAAGCATAAATAAATGTTGAAATAAATTTTTTAGGAATACTCGGGGAAATAAATTTGTGAATAAACGCTGAAATAAATGTTAAAATAATTGCTGAAATAAATTTGTGAATAAACGCTGAAATAAATGTTAAAATAATGGCTGAAATGAATTTGGGAATAAACGCTGAAATAAATGTTATAATAAGTGTTGAAATATATTTGGGAGTAAACGCAGAAATTTGAGGAATAAACGCTTAAATAATTTGGGGAATAAATGCTGAAATAAATGTTAAACAAATTGCTGAAAAACATTTTGAAATAAACGCTGAACGTTAAACGTTAGAAGAAACGTTGAAATAAACGTTGGAACAAACGTTGAAATAATGGAATGCCGCCCCTGAAAGCACGAGGCTAATGCAAAAAGTTGCCAATACATTCCCGCTTTGTATGAAAAGTGCTGTGAAAGAGGCTCGTGAGTACAAAACTCAAGGTAAAAATACAGGGATAAAAAACCTTGCTCAGTATTATACACATTACATTAATACCTAGTAAACTATTTTCCACGGCCCACAACACGATTAACACTATCATATTACAATTTACATTACAAATTGGTATGTACATACATGAGGTTGTTCCCTATACAGATTATACTTTTGTGTGATTTTCCAAAGTAATAAACATGATTTTGTCCTAAAAATCTAAATCGGGAATTCTTGTTCTTGAATCTCGAAGATGGAATTTAGACTGCGGGGTTTATTTCCATTCACACACAACTATTAAAACTATTGTATACATACAATGTTATTATCAGACATCACGTGTCGAAAGTTGGTTTCCTTTGAATATTTCCGAAGAATAATAAGATGAGCCGATATCTCAATTGCAATCAACACGAACCTCTGATCCAAAATATTGAATTAGTCGGTGTGAATAACTCCAATAATTTTGAGAGCAAAAACATGTCCTTGTATCCTTTTTCTCAGATCTTTTTATAATCAAAAAGTGCC
Source organism: Lipothrix lubbocki (assembly GCA_034696945.1). Taxonomy (NCBI): domain Eukaryota; kingdom Metazoa; phylum Arthropoda; class Collembola; order Symphypleona; family Sminthuridae; genus Lipothrix; species Lipothrix lubbocki. The sequence continues at coordinate 42,369 of JAQGAK010000308.1, forward strand.
ATAGACGACTTTGTCCTTCAACTGGTGACTGGTAAACCCTGGGTTTTAGGATTTTTTCATGAAATGACAACAAATTAAAGTTTCCCCGGTTGGTAAAACTTTTAAGACAACTTGTAACATTAAATTCAAAAATTATTTTTTCAATGTGATAAGTTCGGGGTGAGGGATTGCAGGACGGATTCAAGAATAATACTAAGCTCAAAACTTTACGAATAGAGGTCAACTACTCTATATAAAACGTAAGATTTTAATTATTTTTTTAATTTTTAGTAAAATAATTATTGAATTATTTGCGTCGGTGGATTGGCTTACTCTTATTTAAATTTTTGGACTTTATTGATGTACTTGTGATGACCTGAATATACATTTTTTGGTACGTGTAATTGAATGAAAATATAATTTTAATAATTTGTGTGCTTTACAGAATTAGTATATTACAAGAAATGACGTTACGGAGATGCCTTTTATACTATCATAGTACAGATAAAATGATCTCTGTAATGCCTTTAATGACCAGTCATGTTCATCTCATAAGACACAGTTCTAGTCAGAATATCAAATTGGTGCGCTCCTATATTCGACTATCGCCGAATGAGGTAAATATTAAACTTCTTTTTATACGAATCATTTTGATTTGTTGAGAATGTAGCTAGATTGTGTACTTAACTGTAAACGACGAAAATTTTTACAGGTATCTCGTATGTTGAGGAAGAATGAGTTCTCAGCTGATGTAAATTTTGGATCTGTAAAATCCTTTGATTCAAACCAGCTAGCATCGAATTCTCCTATCGAAGATGCTCGCTCAGAAGCTCGATGTCTGTTAACAACCGGTAATGCTTGTTTTAAGTCATTATAATAATGTATATAATAATTATACACTAACTCTAGTATTAGTAACTAAAATATACTGAATTATGATGTCAGTTCGTTATTAATACTATAAATTGTAATTCCAAATTCAGGGTTGTTGTTTGGAGTTTATGACGGACATGGGGGACCAGCATGTGGCCAAGTTGTCGCAAAAAGGTTGTTCCGATATATAGCTGCATCATTACTTCCCAGGGATGTTTTGCACAAGACCATGTTCCCCAACAATCAAGATGTAACTGGAGTGAATTTGTTAGACTTTTACAATGATAAATACGATTTAGTGGAAGACTTAAGTAAATTGTATGAAACTAGTTTTAAAGAGTTTGTCAAACACCTGGCGGACAAAAGTAATGATGACTTTCGAATGAATTCTGCAATCGAGAAAGCATTTTTGAGACTTGATACTGACTTAAGTAAAGAAGCTTTTGCGAACGGGAGCAAGAAAGACCAGAAGGACTTAAAGGAAGATAACAATTTAGCTGTGAAAACCATGTCAGTAGCATTATCGGGAGCAGTAGCATGTGTATCTCATATTGACGGAGAACACTTGCATGTCGCTAACTGTGGGGATTGTCGAGCAGTTCTGGGATCTCGTGGCAGTGAGGTTGAAGACTGGGTAGCAGTGCCTCTAACATTGGAACATAATGCTGAAAATATTCCGGAAGTTAAACGCATTCTTGCAGAGCACCCAGAAAATGAGAGTGACACAGTAATTAGAAACGAGCGGCTGCTTGGTCAGCTAGCACCCCTAAGATCATTTGGAGATTACAGGTGATTTTTTGTTACCTACAATAATGTAGCATATTTTAATATTTGCACGTAGATTTTATAATTTGGAAAGACACTAATGAAGCGCTTTTTCACTTTACAGGTTCAAGTGGACAACAGACGAGATAAGGGAATTTGTTGTTCCTTATCTGGGTGAACAAGCTCTCTCAACGAATTACTTGACCCCACCGTATTTAACAGCTCGTCCTGAAGTCTCGTATCACAAGTTGAGAGTTAAGGATAGTTTCTTAATTATTGCATCAGACGGTTTATGGGATATGTTATCTCCAAGTCAAGCAGTTCGTCTAGTTGGAGAGCACCAGTCTGGAAAGACAGTCTTGAGTCCTTACAAATTGCCTGATAATCAAGGTGTCACACTGGGAGATGTTCACAATACCCTGCTGAAGCGAATGGAGTCCTTTAAGTTAAAGCCCATAGATCAAAATGCTGCAACACACCTCATACGTCACGCCCTCGGTGGCACCGAGCACGGAATAGATCATAACAAGATGAGCAATCTCTTAACCTTACCTGAAGATACTGTAAGATTATTTCGAGATGATATTACAGTCACTGTTATATTTTTCGATCCAGAGTATTTGAGTCAGAGACCGTTATAATTAGACGTTAAATATACGAAACTCTACTACTGTATATGAAATATATAAGTAAGTGTGTATGTGTAATAGTAAACCAAAGGCTTCACAGGAGGAATTTGGTTTAATCATTGTTGCAGGCTCAAAATAATTTAGTCATTCGGGAATTTGCAATGTTAAACTCGCGCACAACCCAGTCCCCTTAAAACTTGCAAATTGTTCTTGTTTAGCGGTGTTTGTAATAAGCAATGCTCGCTGGATTTGGCATTGATAGCTACTGCCAGAACGTTGCTTATTAGTACTTATTTGATGTAGCCAAAGTAAAATAAAACAAAAGTCTGTTTTTCTATATATCTATGATCCTACAACAACTCTCAAATAATTAACATAATGTTCCCACTGCCGTATACGCTTCGTATTTATTACAACTTCAAAAATCGCAACACTAGCCAAGTGTTACTTCAGACAATTGGCAGAACAACAGAAGTTTATGCTGCATTTGGACTTGCCAGAGAAACAAGAGAACAATAACATTCATATCATATGGAAGTACTACAAACAATAACAATCTCACGTATACTACTGTCATATGGACTTTATTATTACTCACTACGTAAACTATATACATGCAAGCAATAACAATCACACACACTATCACATGCACGTACTAATAGCAACCGCACTAATAGTACGTGTTCTACCATCGACAAACTAACTCAAGTAATAAGTAACTAATCATAAGTTAAGTTGATGAGATGATGAGTCTGCAAGTAAAAAGTACAAGAAGTGACATGTAACCCCCTAAATACTTTTTACTTCCACTACTGTGCGGAGAGTACTGTACTTGTATATTACATATACTACTGTTATTGTAGTGTACACAGTACTTCTGCATTACCTACAATACCTCTGCATTACATTGTCTATCACAATCCAAGTATTTAATACTTCCAACAGTCCCAAAGTAGTACGTGGCATGTATAGAAATACAATTTTGGTCACCATCAGTCATAGTTGTCATTGTCATATATAGCTTATTAAAACCAGTCAAATACAGTACTACCATATATGCTATTTCTGTATTTATGTACTTCTTCATTTAGTTAAAACTTTGCTTGTACATACTACAAGAACAAAGTACTTGGTAGTACAAGAACAAGTACTAATAAAGCATAGGGGCACGGTGACATCACCGTGACAATCCCAATAGTGAATCTATACACCTAAAACTTAATCATTGAAGTGTCCATGTCCAATGAACAGTGCAGCATGAAAATAAATAATGATGATTTATTTTTGGGAAACTGATGTCATTTAAAGTAATAAGTACCATTAAAGTATATTGATGCATCAGTAAAAAGTATAGAGAATACTTGGGGATTGGTGATAATTTAATCACTGATACTTAAATACGTGTGTATAAATAATATTTCCCATAATGTCCTTAAGTGCGAACCCCGTAATAAGCGCTCCCTATCGATGACTTTCACTCCGCTCATATTGTCAGCCTCCGGGAGGAAAAACGTATTGTTATTACAGCAAGAATCCCTAGCCATATATGTGGATTCACATTAAAACAGTGGTTTTTTTCGAGCTTGCCAGGCGCCCGTTCACACAAGATGGTGCTTTTGCATTAGGAATACTTGGAATCAAGAGAAGCTTCATTCATGTTGTTCATATGTTGTAATAAGTAGTAGAGCTTATACAGAGAAATACATACGAGGATTTGAGCCATTTGGGGATTGCCATATAAAGCATATTGCTATGTTTAGCACGGGTGTACATATGGAATACTGACAAGTATGAACTGACAGTTGCCTTGAATTGAATGCCTTCTTGTTATTGTGACAACCACCACGGCTGAGACCATTTTTGGTAAAGCTTTTCCTTTTGCTCCCTATCCGTATACATTACAATCGAAATACTGTGAACGTGAACAGCCGTTTTTGCACATAACCTCTCTACTTTCATACATGGTAATCCCCTCTTAATATATTATATTCACTCTTCTTCTGGCTCGTTGCTGTTATTCCTTCGATTCGGCTCTCTCTGGTTTGGTTGCAAACTTTTAAAAGGCCAAAGGATAATATAACATTCTAAAAAGGCTTACCATTCCAACGAGGAAAGTAGTGACGAATGCAACATAGTGTAGGAGTGACTAATTCTCTTTTATAGGCAATTCACTCCCGTCGTCAACCGTTGGACAAAGCACTCCCTCAAGTCTTCTGCATTATATAGTTTAGTGCCCGATTTGTACTTACACCTGGGAAGTCATTTTGTTTTTGTCCATTCTTCCAATTGTATACTTCAAAAATTGTAAGTACTTATTTTTTTAAATATTTTTTACTATTTAATATTTATTATTAAAATTATGTCTCCAGTCATTCCGCAGTGTTATCATTCCAGCGGGGTATGTGCATTCGTGGGGAATTTAAATGTAGCAGTGGTGAATGTTTGTGGAATATTAATTTAAATGTAATATTTAGGTGATTAGGTCATTTGTTATAATTTTGGTAATTTGTTATTATAGGTAATGACAAATTTAAAAAATTAAATTGACACGTCTGTGTAAATTAGTAATGTCAATAAGAATTGTGGGTTTAAGTAATGTGTGTACTTATTATAATTGTGTATACTTATTAGTAGTGTGCACTTATTAGAAATGTGTGCACTTATTAGAATTGTGTGCACTTATTAGAAATGTGTGTGGATAAAAGTAATGTGTAATAATATGTGGTGTCAATGTGTTTCAGCCTCAAAATGTCAGCCCGAAAGACAGGACGTCGTGGGGTCACGAAGAAGCGGGCTCAGAGAGCAACTTCCAATGTATTTGCCATGTTTGATCAAGCTCAAATCCAAGAATTTAAAGAAGCTTTCAATATGATTGATCAGAATCGCGATGGTTTCATCGACAAGGAAGATTTACATGACATGCTTGCCTCTCTTGGTAAGAGGATTTTGACAGACACGTTACTTTCAAATAATATATGTGTGTGTGTATCATATATGTATGACTCACAATCACCGGATGTTGGTGTTGGAGCTTGTCACCGCAGGATTTCCTTATCGGAGTGTGTAGTTAAAATTCTTGTGTAATATTTTACAGGAAAAAATCCAACGGACGAGTACTTAGAGGGGATGATGAGTGAAGCACCTGGGCCAATCAATTTTACCATGTTTTTGACATTGTTTGGAGAGCGATTACAAGGGACGGATCCAGAAGATGTTATTAAAAATGCATTCGGGTGTTTTGATGAAGAAAACGGAGGCTTGGTCAATGAAGAAAAACTTCGGGAACTCCTCACCACCATGGGAGATCGTTTCACTGATGAAGAAGTGAGTTGAATAATTTTAGAGGCCATTCACTTTCAACCTTGCTTGTTAAACGTTCATAACTCTTGTACACATCTCTTCAATATGTAGATGGATAGATATTTATTACATCTCTTTAATATATTGATAAATAGATATTCACTACATTCCTTTAATAATTATAATAATACATATCCTCACATGCTACATTGTTATTTCTTTCAGGTGGACGAAATGTTTCGCGAAGCTCCCATAAAGAATGGGCTTTTTGACTACGTAGAATTCACTCGAATTCTTAAACACGGTGCCAAAGATAAGGATGAACAAGAAGCTTGAATACGAAGCGTTGCACATATCTTGTACTTCCGATTTTGATAATACTAACATAGGGTATTAGCCATTGCGCATATACAGTTCTAACAAAGTATGCATCTCTGATGTATACAACCTTAAGTAAGAGACTAGAACATAACATCATTACCTACATATATATTAGTGTCCGATATAACTGAAGATTGCTGGCGACGGGATTCCATTTTGGTATAGTAAATTAAGACTATCATCTTCATCCAGTTTGATAAAAAGTTTTCTAATAATAAAGAGTATTGTAGAATTATTTTAGTATATCTACGTTGCTTGTTATTATTCCTTCATATGAATATTAGTCGGCGTTTAAAATCGTGAATCAGTATTTCATGACCAAATGTAATTTATAAATGGAGTGATAAGAAACTACAATATGATTGTATTGGTTGTACATACCTAATTATATTTCCAACCCATAAACATGTCTTCCTTAGATGATGCACAAATCTTGTCCTCGTTTAGTTGTTTCAGTTAACGTCAAGTTGTTCTATAAATCTTAATCCGCTACTCCAATAGCAAATTGTAAAGGATTCTGTAGATTCATCCTAGAAGTGAATCTTTGAAGAGGGAATAAATTCTTACTTAAATCAGAGTCACTGACGCATTTTTCAACATCAGTTATATTATTTGTTATGCTAGGCAGTGTTTACTGACATAGATAGTTTCAAAGGCCTAATGCGACAATTTCTCTTGATGTAAATTAGTTTGAAATAATATGAAATTGTGAGTCAACTGTGACACCAGTACATATATATACATACACCGGTTGGCAATTCTCTATTTTCTTGGAAAATTAATTTCCCGAAGCACTTGATTCAATGCGAAAGGATCAGATATTTTTATCGGATAAATACAATCCTAAAACCATTGCAAAATTGTTTACATTTTCCATGCTAATTAAGCAGTTGTGACGGCAGAGTAATTGGCAAATTTCCAACTAATCGGTATTGTACTTTGTGTGTATGTACAAACAACCAAAAGTATTCCAATTCATTATTTTACCGATACTGCAGCCTAACAACATGCTTTACATCAATTAGCCTTTATGTTAAACGCTTCTCAGAAATGCATTTAATGTATTTTAGTATGTACAGAACGTTCGGAAGGAATTGTTAATTCAAAATCAATTTACCAACTACCCACATAATTGTCTAAATTGGAGTAAACGATACCAAGAGAAGACAATTTGCAGGGGAAGTAACGGCCTGGCACAACGTAGTATTTTTGAGCAGCTACTTGAGTTACTACAGATTGGTTAAGTTGAAACTGAAATATTATCTCGCCTTCCTCCGGCCATCAGGGAATTTGAAAATGAGATCTGTGCGGATCCTACGACTACTGTCAATATTTATACGAGACCAATATTTACGAATATCTTGATAACATGTTGTTACTTACTAGTATTATTATTGCAAATACATACAATCATTTACTGTTTAATTATTGGAACATATCAAAATGCCAAAGTATCTAATTGTAATTGTCTTAATAACATAATTCTATTTTATCACAGAAACAAGTATCTAGAGCTAGATACTAGCTCTAACTGTTTTAAACCTAAAAATCTGGTTTACTATTGGCTGTTATAACACATACGTGCATAAGAATTGTTAATCCATTTGTGAAATTAATTTAATATTTATTCCCATTCTAATGGGTTCATTTTGACGGTATCGTGAAAGTTCACTGCTAATTTTTATTCAGCTGAGCTTTCGATAACAAGATGTTATTTTCTTCAGAGCGAATTCCGATTCTGTTCAAGTGAAGGTTCTTATTAATTATTTTAACACTGTCATATTAAACGTGCTTACAGGCAAGGGATTCAATCACGATTAAAGACGAGAAAGCAGCGATAATCTTAGTAAATGTTTCAAACAAAAAATATTGCATTAGCTTGCAGTTGCATGTATCAATTTATCTGCCGCAAAATCTAAATGTTAGCAACTTCGAATATTGGATTTGAGATACCCAGAAGGAGTATCAATTTATCTGAACTTTTGTACGCATTCACAGGAGCACCACGGAAGTGTCAAAAGGTTTCGTTTTATAACCTCAAAGATGGCATTTAGGTTTAAGCATTTACATCTGATATGAGCGTTCACTAAAAAGTAATCATTTATGGATGTGCTAATTAAGAGTGCAATCCCGATTAAAGTAGATTCTGAAGCATTTAGTTCTTGCATTTATGTATTTCCAACTTTTCTAGCATTTAGTTCTACAACGCTCCTTGCTGTTTTCTTACACTGTATCGGTCCAATATAATAAAAGCTTTGGGGGATAATGCGATCGTGAAGATTGCACTGCGGGTGCCACTACATAACAGTATTTGTCAAAAAGACAACATCTTTCGTTGTCATTATTTAACACCACTCAAGTTATTTTAAGTTGGAAAGTTGCTCGCTTAAAATTAAATCAGCAACTTTCCTAAATATCGTGCACTTACAGCGGAAAGCAATTTCACACACTTAATATAAAAAGCAATTTATTTATTGCCAGTGGGAAAGGCCGACGTCGAGAGAGTCACGAGTTTGGGGAGATCACTCGACCGATACAGCACTTCCACGGTGACCTTATATACTTAACCTCTACCTATAACTAATTTCCCTCGACAGGGATAGTCGGTATATAGATGATGCCTTTATACCTAATTTTCAAAACTGGATGGAAGAGTAACCTTCTACGGTGAAATCTGCTCTTCACATTTCCCTTGAGGAGACGTGCTGCATGGAGAAAGACAAGGAATAACCTTGTCTGCATTGCCGCTTTAGGAGCAAAAGGCTCGTGAGGTTCATCGCATTCATCCCTTTTATACGAGATATAGACTTGGTTTTTGTATACACAGATGATATTGTAAACACACTACTCAAATAATAATAGGCAGTTTACTTTTATGCACTCTTCCCTACTATTATTATGCCTATTAATTTCAAATGTTGATGTGTATTTTCATATTCTAACATATATTTTTATTTCACATGTAAAGTACATGCATGGTCTGACCATGCAATCTCACTATTCTAACAAGCATTCTTACTGTTGTAACATGCGTCCTTACTATTTCAGATGTAGTCTTCCTATTCTAACATGGATATTTCTTATACTTTAGTATGCATTATCATACTCTACTAGCACAACAGTACCATACTGGTTGACTATACGAAAGTATCCGCTACTACGTTACAGTGAAAGTAACTAATATTAGTAGCCATAAAATGAAGATGTTGCTTCCGAGCACTAACTTGCCAAGTGTGATTACAGTTTTTACGGACCACGCAGCGCGGTTCCTAACAAGTTCGTAAAGAGCAGTAAAATAATCACGTTTACTTCTATTCGATTGTCCGCACGTCCTTCCAGCTCGGATAACTCACCATACGAGCAATGCACCAATTTGGATCAGACTTGCAAAGTGGAAGCAAAATAGTTTGTATGCGGTGATAGCCTTAAAGCATTGTGAGCACTTGGAACCGCAGTGTAACATTTACGCCTCGGAACACCACGCCTTTATCTTCAGGCGTGAGAAGAAGGCAGATCAATGGCAACTTTGAATTGAGTAGATGTACATATAATATTTCAACACAAAATATAGCACAGAATTGTCGACTGAATCAAAAAAATTTCATCCATACAAACATAAAGCTTTTGTGTTATTGAATGGGTTATTGAGCGCAAACTTGTATATTTCTTGCCAAACACATTCTTTCAATTTATATAAGCATTTTCAGGATCTTCTGGCATACTGTCGTTCTTGTTTCGTGATTGTCATTGACATTTCTTAATACTCATTGGGTATTTCCCGGTCTTCATTTCTAGTGTTCAAGACTTCACCCGTGTCATCTCGGTCTGGGCACCATGACCTTTATTATTTATTAAATATGAATTTATTGCCTTAGAAAATTCCCAATCATGAATGTGCTACACTATAGTTGCTATTATTTAGTGTAATGCTCAGTGTATCCCTGCCACTGGAGGAGAAACATTCGCTTCAAACTGACCTACCCATGCACCATCAATAAGTAATGGAAGGGTTGAAACGGCAGGCGATGATTTGTAATTTTATTTTTATTCCTGAACTCCTTCCTTTGCTACTCCCCCCATACATACATTCCACATATCTACTTACACACAAATATACCCAAGTGGTTCAGTCGAAAGTGGAAGTGGTTTTCGTTTTGTCGATACCCGGGCTTCACTTCAAGTTCCTTCACCATTCCACCACTTTCCTGAGTGTTTTCTGCCCCGGTGAAAGTAGGGATCTATTATATTATTCAAGTTAAAATGTACACATGTTCTGTTACAACGTCCCCTGCATCATATTCTAGACTTTTAACCTCAACGTGATGGTGGAGAAAGGGAGTAAAATGTGGGCTTTACGTATTAAAGTATGAATACGGCATGCAAACAGAATAGAATAGAAACTATTCAGGCAAATTCGACCCACGAAGCAGAATTCACTGGCGCAGGATAAAACTAAACAGAAAACTTGAACATAAATTTACGTATACCTACATCATATATGAGGAATATACTTGGGTAACAAATGTATTGCTTAAATTACGTACATTATATGTACACATAAAAATATATTACTCACATAATGAAAACATATACCTTAATAATGTAAATATGTATGTACTTGTGACATGTTTCCATATGAAAATTTCAGGCTTTTGCATACCAAAGTAAGATGTGCATGTTTCGTGAGTATGTACTCTAGTCGGAGACACTTGCAGTAAGTTGTAGGGAGCCTGTACACTTTAAATGTAAATACTTACACTGTAGTCAGACCTGAAAGTAAAGCGCGGACGTGCTCTGCAACGCATTCCGGTTCCTATATAAGCTTCCGTATACTTGTACACACCATGATAAGCTTCGGGTTGTAGGTGTGGAGTAAAACTTATGCAATTCTCGGGGTTTTAGTAGTAAAACTATAGTAACGTGTAGTGCATGCTTTGTAGTAAACAGTGGTATGTACATAAAATTCATAGTCAAACATGCCTACGGTTTTCCCTATTGCTCCCTTCCTTTTGGTGGCTATTCTAGTACTGTGGCTGCTGCTTCCATTCAAGTTACAATTTCGGGTATAGAGGAGGTTGAGCGAAGTTACTGGAAAGCACAGTATATGTTCAGATGGTTGTACGAATGGAAGGTTGTTGCAGCCTGCGCGTTCTCTCTACTACGTTAAGTCATGAGTTGTTACTGCAACCACGGGGAAAAAGGATGGTGAAAAGCTCTGGGTAGGAATCGAAACTTGTGTATTCGCTGTCCTCTTCTTCTTCAAGAATAACCCAAAGAAGAGATACTCGAAAATTTCTCTGGTCCTGTCTGGCCATTTAATCTTGTGAGAGAAAGAGATCCCATTATTCTTCTCTACCTCATCTCTCTTCTCAAGAGCCCGTGAGCTCTGATAATATTTTCTCCGTCTTTCCCATTCATTCTGCATGTGCTACTATTCATCCAGCGCACTGTATTCCCAAGTCTTTTATTCCCAAAACCCGCCTGAAGCAGGTAACTTCAATTAAAACCGAAAACGGTGAAAATCAAAATAGAGAACACAAAGTGAGTAAACATTGACAAAAAATATAACACTAGAATAAAAAAGGTTAGAGAAAAAACCGAATTGAAAGATTCAATTATTATACCTCTAAATCATAGCAATGACTGTGCTTTTGCTATAGATTAATGTGCTACAAGTTCTATTATCAACAGTGTGTGAATCTATACTATTTTCTCTCCCGGGTAACAAAGTTTCTAATTTCCGGTAGCAACTTACTATTACCAAAGTGAAGTACATAGACAAACGTGGTGGACTGAGATTACATTGACAGTTGAAGTTGTCACCGGGAATACGCAGCTTTTATGTGCATCGTGTGTTTTTAGGAGTATAATCGTCGTAAAATAATTGACGCTCGACTGCAAACTTTCACCGCTTGGCTCAAGTGAAGGCCTGAGAAGCCGTGAGTCATCAGCAGCTGATAATTTAGAGGTAAACACATATTTTTTGTGTGGAAATGCAGTGCACCTTGTATAGTTATGCAGTGATTTATGTGCATTATTTGTATTTATTTCTGTCGGAATTCTACGCATTTGCATTCGGGCAAGATTATGTGCATTTAATAATAATAATAATTGCGCATGCATTGATATTTATAGCCATTTATTATGGCCTTGGTGCATAACTCCGTCCGTTTATATTAATTTAATATAGTTTCGGTTGCGGTGCATAAATTCCGTGTATTTATATTTACTCCGGGGAATAATTTCGTACATTCATATTTATTTCAGTGCATATTTCCGTGCATTTAAATGTATTTCGGTGCATAATTCCGCGCATTTAAATTTATTTTGGTATATAATTCGGCATAAATCTGTGTTTATGTTTATTTTTAAACATGATCCAAAGACTTTTATTTATTTGTATGCAAGATCCTACGTATCCGAATTTATTTTTGAAGATGATTCCACACATTTAAATTTATTTTCATTCAGGATTCCCAAGGATAATACTGAAGAGAGTGTATTAAGTAAAGGATTTTAGACTGCATGACCATTTCCCAGTAAGCATCAGTATTCAGTACAAGTACTTGTACAAATAGCAAACTAAATAGCATCTTCGCACAAAAATATTCAAGTATGACTCTGTCTTCCAAGTTTGTTCCACTTACATTTTCGCGTCTTCGATCGCTTTACTGCAGTTGTTGTCCAGATGTGTGACCTCCTGAGTATGTACATACGAACAACTTGAAACAACTTGAAACAAATTTATTGGCTTGTTTTCCTACTTGTCGTGCTAATTGATGTCCGAGGATTCCAGTCATAACTGGAGAGAATTACTGGAGCTGTGTGTTCTGAAATAATTGTTAATTATACAGGAACTGGTTGTTCAGGCGATAAGGAGCGTGGTGTTACAGAATATGTAACACTTTAGATATACAATTCATTCATTCACTGCATAGGAACATACAGACTCTATTATAGTTTTATGTATAAGCTTATTGTGCATACATTATAAACCTTTGTACATGTACAATCAACCTACTATTGACATTCTCTGTTTTAATTCCTTAATGGATGGTCTGACTTCCCTTTTCAATTTTTGAAGTTATTTCTATTATTCATTCATTCTATTGCATTTCCTATAAATTATACAATACTGTACTATACACTACATACTTAACATGCACAACGCTAAAGGTGAAATTATTCTCGTGCTCAAGCGGTTGCTTTAAAAGGGCTGCTTTATTTATAATTAATGAGATTTTCTACTGGGGCGGGAGCTATCACAGAGCCGATAGGAATATAATAACTACATTTCCATTCCATTAATTGTTTTTGTTTCAAGCATTATTCTTTGTGAAAATAGTAAAAAAAAATTATTCCATTAAACCATCAAAACATCCAAAACATCAAAGGTTGTCTTTTTAGTTTTTGTTTTGAGTTTTGACATTATGAGTCCGGGAAATACAAGAGGGAAAGTATAATTACTTCTAAGAGAGATTTATATGATGATGTTGAATGTAAATATGTTAATCGCTGATGATGGAAGCATATTCCGGTCGCGTGACTCAGCTCTATTAAAGGCAATGCGTATGCTTGTGTATATGGAGCTATATAATTATATGGGAAGCGGAGTGCGGTATGCATTCTCACTCCGCCGCATCCACGGCATGAAAATGAACACAAAATGTATTTTAGTATGTCTATATTCTATGTATGCTATACATATGTACACTTACTATACATGTATGTATATAGTTTATGCATATGTCTATATGGAAGGACTTGTCCGGGGAATTATTCCGAGCCTTAACCTCCTTTCCGCGGAAGCTTCCCCAGCAACCGTAACACTGTTCCGTATACGTTTTGGGGTTATATACAAAATAATGTATAACATGCCTTTTCATGTATCTATCATTATATTCTCTTGTTGGAGGAAAAGTCTGACAGATTTATTACATTCGGAGATTTTTGTAGGGAAACTACAAAGCCGTAGCCAATTATTATTGTTGACTAATAAATTGTTTGGTTATTAGTTGTTCTCTGTTTTTGGTATGTTTCTGAAGTTTTGTATGAGGATTCTATTTTATTCTTCCTGTTGAATTTGGCAGCTTTTTTCATTCTTCTTTTTCCAACACTCTGAATATAATTTATGTCGTTCCATATTTTTCTTCCAATTGATTTATTCTGCCAAGAGTTTCTAGAACGTTGGCAGATATTTTGAAAAAACGATATTGCACAGCTCTTTTATATTTAAATTGCAGTCTAATACACCAAATCGATTGAAATTCAAGTAGCGTGATAGCTCTTGCCGTTATTAAAATCAATATTTCTGAAGGTTGAACCTATAGCCCGGTGACTAGAATGATGGAAACTGACGGGAATTTTCCGTGTGTGCTCCTTAAAATATAACAAACAAGGTCATCCACGTCAATGAAACTGACTGTTCGATTGTGAGCCGAAATAATTGGGTATCACATAAGATCACACACCCAACAATAAGCTTCACTGCGTAGCTGTGTGTAGTGAATTGTTTGAAAAATTGGGATGAGTTTAAATTACTATTTTTGCTTATTTTGAGCCCGTTGGTTGGGTGAAATCGTCAACTGAGATTTGGTGAGGTATAGTGGATGTGTCACAATTGCGGAGCTCCTGCTCCACCACTCCTGTTCATTATTACTGTAATTATCTAGACGTTTTTATTATAATCCATTCTTTCGAGCTTCCCAATATATTCCTCTCAATTTCATCCTCTTCCATCATTCTTCCAATACTTCACCCCATTAACTATTGTGGGTTAATATTACACACATCCTACACAAATGCTACTGCGACTGTTCGAGATGCAATTATTTCCATTAATTCGGCAGTAGAACAACAGTTCATTTACAGAGCAGCAGCAATTCATTTACAGTGCAACACCAACTCATTTACAGAGTAACAATAAATTAATGTTCACAACAACAATAAATTCATGTTCAGAGTAACAATAAATTCATGTTGAGAGGAGCGCTCCTGTACAATGCAATTGTTCATAAGAGTTTGTCTAAATACACACAGCTTTTTTGTACATAATTGTCATTAGAACCGTTAATTTCTAATGGAATTCTTATATGTACGAAAACTTGACACAGTTTCTTCCCAGCGGAAGTGGATTCTCATCCACATTCGAGCGCAACTTGTCCATCACAGGGTTACAAACCACGCCAAAACACGGCAGTACACTTGACATTTTCAGATCCGTTCCCCATCGTAAAAAATAATTAAGGAATAAATACACAGCAGGGCGAGAAGCTCCTACGGAAGTGTAAACAACGAAAGGCTTTATGGTGACCACACCGGAGAACTCTCTACCAAATCTCAATTAACGTTATAGTTGCTATATGAAGCTACAATAGTACATATAAACATTATATGCGTATGTAATGTGCTATTATAAACCAACTTATAAAGCTTCTCTATGCCTTCCTGACAGGCGAGCGGGCTACTAAGTCAAGGTGAAATCGTGTTTCGGGATTGTGAGTCACAATGTCACAATGTTTTACAAATGCACAAGGTTTAACTCATCTATAAACACAGTATTAAGCTCTTAATTATACCTTTCCATGCACATGTTCTCCAGGAGGAGTTCAATATTAATCAAATTTAGCAAGGAGTTAGCGAATTCAAAAATTAAAATACAGTACTCTTAATCTTATTTAAACCCAAAAATCTCTTGATCATTGAAAAACCTTAAAGGAAAATATTAATAAACTGCAATAATCATAAACAAACCTTTAAAGAAACTAGCCTGGGAGTCATAAAATAAATGCGTACGTATTTCAAGAGAGAAGGAGAAAGCGAGTAATAAAAAAATGCGTCGAAAGGGAACTTTCTAGCATGGGACTATTTTCATTAAGGAATAATTAAGTTTATGAGGCCTTTGTTGTTGGACGTAATAGGAACATCAAGTTTATGAAATCAAAGATAACAAGCTTGTCGTAAGTTAATATAAGATCTCTGAAAATAATGAACTTTATTAAATCCTATAAAAACAACAAAGTTCATAAATCCTCATGAAAGTAAGATTTTAATAAATCCTCTAAAATAAGTACCTTAATAAAATATTCATAAATAAGAATCCAAGAATTTATCAAACTCTTAGAAATGAAACGATCCTCAACTTTGTAAAACTTAAGTAAATAAAGAGCTGGAAAAGGATCTAAAAAAGTCGTACTACTAGCTCCATAAGCCTTTGAAAATAGAGAGAGTTGTAGTCTGAAATCATTGAAAATAATAGCCATAACTTATATAATGCGTTTGAACAAATTTACTACTTACAATCCGTTTGAACTTAAATTTATACTTGACAAAGCATTCGAAATGAAATTTTTACTTGACAAAGCGCTTGAAATTAATTTCATAACTTACAAAGGGTTTAAAAACTAAATTCATTACAAAGCTTTTCAAACTAAAAGGAGCAATAAGAAGTAGTTGAAGTTCCTCGAAATTGATGTGAATTATTGAAGAAAGGTACACATAAAGAAGGAAAAGAAGGAAATTATTTTAAAAATTAAGTACTCATTTGTCCGTGAACTTGTCTCGGAGGATTCGAAAGTAAAACGCTCTCCGTAAATTTTGCTTTTAATATATTAACATTGAACTGAAGAGCGAACAGTGATCTCACAGTCTAAATTCAATTGACCTGCTTGTGGATGAACGTTATTAGATTTGTTCATGCGTTGAAACCTGCTGCATTAATAACAACGTACGACCGATGTTTTTTGCTACTTACATACTTTGCGAGCTCGAAGAACAGCAACAGCAAAGATAACTCACTTGCGTGTGTATTCTTAGTAACTCTTTTTTATACTTTTAGTACTTCTTTTATACACAAAATCTTTTCCCTTCTTTTCAAACCCAGATTCTAATCTTTCCGAACGATCCGTACACAATCCTACACGTATAAAAAATACATTTACAATATATATGTAATTATATGTAATAGTTCATGTTCCAATATGTACTACAAGGAAAGGGTCCTCTATATGAAACGTTGAGCACAAAGAGCTTCAGTTCCTTTGCCATTCCGGCGACGACGTTGAGCTATAATGAAAGTTTAACTTTTAAAACTTTTAGTTTCTCTGTCGTGTTGGCAATGACATTGCTACTGGCACCCAACTCCTCCGTGAACAATTTTTGCTTCGCTTGCTGCCAACATCTGAGAAATTAAAGCCTGTGTAATACATTGCAATTGCATTTACTCTATTTAGTTTCCAGAGGGAAGACATTTGGATTTACGATTTTAAATTACGAAGGACACTCCGAGTGTCTCAAGTTTGTTGAATGTAAAAAAAATGAATGCAAAAACATTTCTTGAATGTAGTTCATGTGGAGTATATATAAATGTCTAGGCAGGTCATTTAAATATGTTCTACCTAATTAATATTTTATGCCCACAATTTTGCAATTAACAACAATTGCAAAAAGCTCGTTTACTCGAGGATTTAATAGTAAAAATGTCTTTCGCTTCAGATTTTCATTGCAAAAATGTCGTTTCTTGAGGTTTTAATGGCAAAATGTCTTTCCTTGTGCATTTAATTACAATAATGTCTTTCCTCTGGGTATTTAGTTGCAAAATGTTCTTCCGTCGGTTCTTATTGCACAAATGTTGTCCTGGAGGTTTTTATTTGCAGAAACATCTCTCCTCGGGGTTGGCATTTGCAAAAGATTTGTTAAGAGGCTTAATTCTCAAAAGCCATTTTCTTGAGGTTTAATTTGTAAAAACACTTGGGTTTTTGGATGCGCAAACATTTTACTTAGTTTTTATATGCAAAAATACCTTTCCTTAAGTTTATATATGCAAAAATACTTTCCTTGTTTTTTACATCCAAAATTCTTTACCTACAATTTTTTACATGCAGAAACATGCTTCATATAGGGTTTATGTATGAAAACTGTTTGTTATAGTTTTTCGTATGCAAATAAAATTCAATTTAGTTTTTTAAATGCAAAAACAACTTTCATTAAGGATTTTATACGTACAAACATCTTTCTTTAAGGATTTTATACGCAAAAAATCTTTCCTCAATATTTTTACATGTAAAAAAATCTTTCCTTAAGAATTGTATATGCAAAAAATCTTTCCTTAAGAATTATACATGCAAAAACATCTATGCTCACGGTTTTTATTTTCAGAAACATCCTTCCCTGTAACAGTTTTAATTACAAAACCGTCGCAAAGTACTTCCCTTCGGCTCCTTTCAAAGAACTCCATAAGATGACAAATTGGTACCCGAGCTTAAGTAAATAAATGCAAGACCGTCTGCGCTATTTAAAGAAAATTTACTGCAAAATGCTGTCATTAACATGACAATGTTATTATGCAAACATTGATGATCGAACCTTGACTAACATACCAACTGCAACACAAACACAGCAATACATATGTGCTCCCATGTATTAAAATAGCATTCAAAAATTAAGATACACATTATTGGAATCAGAACGACGACGACGCAGCTGTTGAAGTACGTTTGTCTCAATAATATTTCCAATATTTGGGAGAGTTTTAATTTTGAGCAGACAATGAACACCTGGGGAAGGTAATGTGTAGCATGACAATGCATAAAATGTAGAATGCTTACAATAGAGAAACACTTGTCGTCCTACATGTGAAATCACGTTTGTTGAATATTTTTCTGAGAAAAATTCGATAGCTAATATAATAGCAAGTTCATTAAATTTTATATAGATACATACAATATGTAATACTGTCATTTAATTTTGCTGCTAAAATAAAGATCGCGTTGTTTGAGGAGGATCAGACAATATTTTTCATTAATTACTCTGTGGACTCCTTCATTATTATAAGTATAGATTTACTCGGATTAATTATAACGTTTTTACTATCTAGCACATATATAAATAAATTAATACAGAAACTTTCTGATACTAAAACAGCTCTCGGCGTTCGATTGCTCATAATACCGACTCAGTAACCTAGAAGCGGGATAATGAATTGCAATTATAGGTATTCAAATTCCTGTATTATTTGTATTAAGTTTCTTGGCTATCGGAATAGTATTTCAGGATATGGAGTCATTAATTCCAATCGCAATATTTCCAAGGCTCATAACGAATGTGAAAAGCTCGCTACGTGCTGCGGTGGCAGTCCTCATTTATTATAAAAATACGTATATATTTGATGCTCTCAATCTCCGCCAGCCATGGGAGGTGACGTAAAGAGTTCACAATAAGTAATTACTTGGCAAACTTACGCATTTGTAAATAAATAAATACGTTTTAATGCTGCCAGTGAGAATTCCCTCCAACGAGAAGATATGAGCTCATTTATATTATTAAAAATCTAATTTTGAAACACATTTATTTTATACAAATTCGTATAGGATGATCAAATCAGCAATATAATGTTTATGCAACCCAAATAGTATACAACCCATACATCTGTGCCCGAAGAGATCAGAATTAGGAGAAAATTGTGGTTTAGTATATACAATTATTTGCTGGACATAGAAAACGATCCAAAATTACTACAAAATAGTAATTTAACATACATAAAATCATATACTGTAAATATAGATGTTATTTTTACATATAAAAGCATCTGAATAACATGTTAAAAGACCCTTTTTATATAAAAAGCATCATTTTCTATATTAAAAGCACCATTTCCAAGTCAAAAGCATATAGGAAACGATACTTGGGGACCCTTCGTCAAGTCGGAAGGAAAGTTCGGCTGCCGGATTCGTAGCTTGTGAGTAGTATGAGTCATCGGTTTGGAAAACATTGTGAAACTTGAGCTCCTGGTTCATTTAAAGCACATATATTAAGGGTGCTTACGGATGGAGAGGAAAACCCTACATATGTGCCTGCTGTAGTTTAGACTTTTGAGCAGCACCCTCGAGAGTCTAGACCTTCTCTGGGTTGTCATCTTCTTCGAACAATTATAGGGACGAGAGGCTTATAATAATTGTTTTGCTGCAAGTGTGTGCTTCCATTCTATAGAAAAGCATCCTTTTGTCGATACTTAACTCCATTTGAGCGGGATATTTTTGCTTGTTTATGTGTCTGCTTTATAATAGAAGCTATTCATAATACTACGCAATATAGTGCTATGCATTATGTATGTAGTGCTTTATAACATATCTACTGCTACGGTTTATATTGCTGCATAATAATAGGAGAGTGGTTGTATGGTAATGTACTGTGGATGGATTCATAGATGGTCGGACACATAAAATCCTTATGGACGAACGGCATAAAATTCATAGATGAGTGAATCCACAGACAGACTAGAATTCATACCTATTATTATCTAGATACACATACATACTAAAATTTATATACTTACAGATAGCAGCTATTATTTTTAAGTATGAGCATGTAGCTTATTGATATATTATTACATACAACTGCATGCGTCAATATACTATAAAAACCCATTGTAGTAAAAATTCCAGCCCAAGAGTATCATGTCGAGTTTAAGTTTAAGGTTAAATGTTAAATAACACATGTGCAGCATCAACAATGGCAGTAGTGTGTGCTTTGTATAGGAAACTATTAACAGTAGAGAGCCTTATGACTGATGATGTAACTGCAGAACAGCAGTAGGAATTTAAATGAAGATGCATAGTGTACTGCTTACTGCACGCTTGTATTATCTATGTAGTTAGCTTCGCAAGCTGCGTTTACGTATTTAGTAGCTTGTGCTACAGCTTTATCTCCTGCATTTGTTGGGTACTTTTGGGTGCATTTGCATTGGATTGCATCTGGTGGCTTTCAAAGGTTTCTTCTTCTATACATTATGTATCTAGTACTTTCTGCGTATGGTCTCCATGTATTTTAGCTCTGCAACAGCCCTTTAATATGTGCATCTAAAAGGGAGTTTTAATGGGGAAAAATCTAATGTTGAGGTATACGACACTATTCATTTTGTTACTGAAGTTACCATATTCCCACTGTAACACACAAAATTCACATACAATAGTATACAAAATTCATATATTGAGGCATAGAAGATTAACAAATCCAGGATGCACGAAATTCAATGGTGAGGCATAGGAACTTTACATAGGGAAATACACGAAATTCACATTCTGAGGTATACAAGATTCACATACTAACATAGACGATATTCACAAGCTGAAATACAAGAGATTCACAAGCTGAAGTACACGAGATTCACATGCTGAGGTACCGATTTCTATGTTGAAGCATACCAGATTCACATGGTGAAGTACAGAAACCTATAGTGCGAAGTACAGAATCACATGTAGAAGTATGGATTCACATGTATAGAAGTATGAATTCACATGGTAAAGTATAGATTCACATGGCAGACGGCGTTTATTAGTGGAGAATGCAGCTCTGGCGGGTGTACTCTACTTGTATACGGTAAAGTTGGCTGTAAAATAAAGCTTGATGCCATCAATCCATCCATCTGACTGAGTCAGTCAGTCAGTGTTGGAGTCAAGACTCACTCACTGCTCTCGGGTTGTGTCATCCTTTTTAGATCCGTGCAACAAGGAGAACTCAAGTGTATATAACTGTTGGAATAACAGCCGAGAAAGTGAAAAATAACAATGTGTGTATAGTAATTATATGCCGACCGTCGTGAGTTTCCAATCCTATTACCTTCCACCAAGGGAGAACTTTCCTCTCCGTTGGGCACTCTTCGCTCCACTCATTTATCCACATTACACTACACACATACTATGCACATTAAGTAAACAAACAATAGCTGTGTCTCCGTCCTCTATACTGTTAGTATTTAGCGCTGATGGAAGACTAGGAATTTGTCAGTCATCCCAAGTTTAACGTGTGTCTTTTCCCACAAGCTTTTCTTATTTAAGCCGAACGCAGGAACAAGTGACAAGTTACAAGAACACTTAGGATTATAGACGGAGATGAGATTTACACTTCCAAGATGTGCTTGTTGTAGTTGGAGTGAAAACTACAATTTCCTGAGCACTTTTCGCGTCCAATCTCTTCAATTATTCATTCATGTTTAGAGCGGCTACAGTGATAGTCTCCGACGTGTGCTAATTATTTAAATTCAGAAATCCCAGTGTAAAATCTTGAGGTGCTTGTTTATTTATATTCATTTACACAATTCAACAGAATCAACAATGTATTATTGATTAATTTCCCAAATATTCAAGTCTAGTAATATTTGCAAAATTCTTAAATATTAAAAATCACAATTTCTTTTTGCAAAAATTGGCAAAATCCACAAAAACCGAGAAATTTAAAAAATCCAAAAATATCTTGGTTTACAAATGCAGTTGAACAGCTGTGTTCCTATCGCAAGCTAATTGCAACTGTGAATTTTGTGCAAGAAGTTAACAATAATACAAAGCATATAATGGCTAATTCCTATAAAAATCAGTAAGAACATTGAAAAATCCAATAGCGCTCAGGTAAGAAATTTAAATAAATTAAATTAAATCCTTAAAATAATGAGAAGAAATCATAGTGAACCGAATCAAAATAAAAAGATTAATGTAGTAATAAATTGAGCGTCAAATTTAATAAGTCAAGAGCCCAAAGCAATAAAGCTTGAAGCTCCAAAAGTCCAAGCAAAACGCAGTTTGCCATAAAATTGACACATTACAAAGCCTATAAAATCTTCCCTCCATTGACTTTTAAATCAAGCTGAACTATTGCCATTCTGCAGAAATCGATCCAGCCGCTTGACTCGTAACAATAGCCATTGAGCATACGAGTTTCATTTGAGAAATGGCAAATCCAAACCCCAAACATTTCCCCATTATAGTCGTCAAAAGGAGGATAATCTGTGAGCAAAATGGAATCTATAGGTACATTGTAATATTATATTATGGAAAATGAGCGTTTGCACTCTTAATAATAATTCCTGTGCCAAAACCTTGAAAAGATAATGACCTATAACATTATGGTAAAGGTAGCGACGTCGTTTGTGCTCTTTATTACAAACATAGATAACTAGATCAATATCTGCAGAAAGGGAACCCCACCAAGGCCATATATACTTATATACACTGTAGTTATAATCTTTTCTGACATTGTTCTGTGGATATTCCAGGAGATTACTCTTTGCAATATTCTCTTTGTAACATCACGTAGCAAACCCTTTATTTTTGGAGACATCCCGCTGCTTTGCATTTTCTCATTTCCCCCATCTGTATTACTATCAGTTTGCAGGAAATAAACTATGAATCTTTCTAAAAGTTTGATTACTTGGTAAAAAAATATTCTCCATCTTTTTAAATAGCAAATAATATTATTCATCTTTTTCAATAGCAAATAATATTTCCATCTCTTAAAATAGCAAATGATATTTACTATCTCTTAAAATATCAAATAATATTCTCCATCTCTCTAAAAAGCAAATAGTACTCGCCATCTCGATAAATATAGCAAAAATATTTTTCATCCTTTTAGATTCCTTATCCCCAAGTATCTTCCCTAGCTTTCTTCGTATGTTCTTCATCTCAAAAGTTGAGCTAGTTATTATCTCGCAGTTTTCCATCTCTCTCCTTTGTGTAGCATTTTCATAATATTCTGGGAAGGAAATTCTTTGTTAAAAACCGAGCGAACGCAAGACATATTGGGGAAGGGAGATCGATAGACTCAGTGAAGCATTTTCCTTGGTGCTGCCGAAGTCTTTTGCAATTTATGTGGAAAATCTGGAAGGATGAGGAGGGAGGGGTAGTTCCTTTGAAGTTTCAACATTATAAAAGATATTACATCGTTATACGTTACGTAGTTTAAAAGTATCTACTCCGAGGAAGAAATTCATGAGGGAAATAACAATAACAGGCACATATTTGTTGTCCTATGCAGTTGGACATATTTTTAGTAATACCTTCATGGGATCCACATGTTTGGATTATTGTTACAACTTTTATATCTTACCTAATATGAATTTTTATCAACATAATTTACAATATTTAATTCCAATCTCATAGCATAGTATTCATATACCTTAATGTCGCATTGCTATACCTAAATGTAGTATTGCCATACCTTAATGTAGTATTGCCATACCTTAATGTAGTATTGCCATACCTTAATGTAGTATTGCCATACCTTAATGTAGTATTGTTATGCCTTAACATAGTGTTAGTATACCTTAATGTAGTATTGTTATACATTAACATAGTATTCTCATACCTTAACAGGGTACTCTATTCCTTTAACATTAACATTGAATTTTATTCCGTCTATTTGAGCTCGTTTTACATAACAGAACATAGCTTAGCTTTACTTCCCATAACTTTACATTGTTTTTCCTGTCCCTTCGTTGAACTAATTCTCATTGAGGTGACTGCTGCATTTTTCGAGATACCATATTATATTAATGATAAATTTATGGCTTAGCATGGCTCACCATTATTTTTCACAGTGCACATAGGTATGTTGTGGGGCTTGAGGAAAACACGTCGCTTGGAATAAATCACGGTCGATATAACGAGCGCCCTGAATGCACCCAATCATACTTCCAGTGTGCAAGGGTTTAGCTTGGTTTTCCTTGGTTCGCCAGCAGCTCTCTCACTCACGAACATTACTATTCTCCTCTCAATATAATATTTCAAGATACTTGCTACACTGTTTCAAGATACCTGCTATGTTGTTTCAGTATACTTGCTATGCTGTTTAAAGATATTTCCTATATTTTCCAAGATATCTTTACTACAAATTTCAAGATACATGAGTAGTTTGTGTGATAATCCAAAACGTGAATATCGGTATCATCAATAAGCTTTAAAATCCCAATCAAATCCAACCAGTTTAAGTATCTTATAGCAGGATCTCAGAACATTGTATTGGTGATTCGACTTTACTCTTGTCACTGCAGAAATCTTGCCCAGTGATTGATCACAACTGAGACGGACAACAAATTAGTAGCTTGACTTTGTCAGTGAACTGCAGTTCGTTTTGAACTGAGATCGTCAATGATTTTAACTTGACATTGTCAAGTAAACGATTGCAGCTTGACGTTGTTGATGATTTTAGTCCGTTGATGATTGCAACTTGTTGACTTTGTCGTTGATTGCAGCTTGACTTTGTCAATGATTGCGAACTTGGCGTCGCCAATGATCGTTTGATGGTACTGTCCATGTTTGCAAGTGGATGTTGTCAGTGAGTTTACGATTAGCTTGTTGTTGTTGTCAATGATTGAAGCTTGACTTTGTAAATTATTGCAGCTCGACTTGGCAAATGACTACAGAAAAAAAATCAAGGAGCTACAAAAAATAAAAATTGATTTAAAAAAAATCAAATGACTTCGTCGTACGATCATCATTGACTGCAGTAACTGTTACACTACGTCAACATAAACAGCTTCTCGATCCTCCGTCAACAAAAGTCGTTCCTCCAGCCTCTAACGAGAATGGATCACTTATTGAAATTACTCTAAAAGTCGGATTACAAACTTACGATCTATCAAATTAATCCTATAGATACAATTATTACTGTTCTCGATCATCGAAAACTTGAAAAATATAGGGAGTTAGGGTCATATTGGTATGCGATTAATTGTGAGTCGCCATGAAATTGGTTGCCATGAAATATAATACCATGCAGAGAAATAGTTTATTATAAAAGATATAGGTAGGTACATTAAAATGGCGAATCTTTCTAGGAAAACTTGATCGGCAGGATTTTTTAAAAGCGTATATTTTTTTATGTAATGTCCCCGTTCTTTGCTCTCTATATAGTTTACACGAATTATAATGGATGAGATTCCCAGAATCTCCATATCATTCAGAGGGTTCATTATTAGTGGAAAAATCCATTTTTTGCCTTTAGCGGAGCATTTATAAGGTGTATTACTTTTAGTTAGGTTTCGGAAAATCGCGGTTGAACTGCAATTTAAAAATATTGTGTGGCTTCTAATAAAATTGTAGCAAATGAACGAATATTATTTTTTTAAAATATGAGGTTAATTTTTTAAAAAATTTAACATTTAGTTTTAAAACAATTTAACAACAAATTTATTCTAACTTTAATATTACTGATTTATTATAAAAGGCGTTTCAATACAAATAATGAATGGAAATTTAAAGAGCAAAATATTGTAAATGTGTACCAACTAACCCATTATAAATTGAAATAATTTAACGATGAATAAATTAAAAACATCCATCTGATAGTCTTGCTCAATTTACGGCCACCGTTTGCACACCTATAATTAAGTTATTGGATCGCTTACACCGCTGCATTTCCTTCGTGTGGGAAAATGGGCGTGAGGAAGATCAAGTTTTTGTGAGGTGTAAATTGATGCTTGGATATATTCTTACTTCTAGCTTACCTTTAACTTAATGTATTTACCTGTATGCATGTCTGGAATCATTGAGTGAGATGTTATAGAAAACGGCGTATCCCAAAGTTGAGTGCAATAATAAGGAGAGTCGGATTTTTATATTATGCAAAAATTATGGGCAAAAGGAGGAACTCAAGGAAGAAATACTTGGGCTAGACACTGTTGATGACATTGACTGGGAAAAATATTTAAAGTCTCGTCACAATATTAGAATCATATGTATGTAAATTCACCATATAAAAATCCCATGCACATTTACAATATAAGAATTCGCTGTGAATTTGCTATATAAGAACACATGTAAATTCACTATACCGATAAAGTATCATGTAACTTGCAATACCAGTATCCCATGTAAATTCTAAAATAAAAAATCGAGTATAAATTCACACCGTACAAGAATTACATATGAAATATTAAGTCGAGCTTACGTCAAACCCTAATATTGAATTCACCTTCCATTGGGATTGCATTTGTCTTGCTTTAACAAGCTTGAAGTGAACATAACCGAAATGAAGTTACAATTTTCAATAATAAAACACTCCTTAAATCATTGAATTATTGTTGTAATAACTATTATCTCTTTTTATTTCCTTCATCGTATCTTTCGCCCAACCCACACTAATAACCAGAAATCTCTTGAGTTTCGGTTTACAATCATATTGTCATTGTTTTTATTTAATGATTATCACAGCAGTTCAAAAATTATTGCAATGTAAATCGTACGTTATTGTAGCAGTGCAAATTAGCACTGCAATGCAAATTAGCGCTGCAATGCAAATTAGCATTGCAATGCAAATTATCGTTGTAATGCAAATTATTATGGCAACGAAAGTTATTATGACAATGCAAATTACCACAGCAATGAAATTTTGAAAAAAATGTCAGTGTTAAAAAAATCCTGATAGTCTCACTGCAATAATTGTCGCAAGAGTAAAATTTTCAGCATTTTAGCATCACTGTGGCTTCGTTTGGGAATGGGAAATAAGCAATAACGCTTCAAAGTAGAAAAACCATGGTTGTGGATAACCGAAGTAGAGTATTATTATAAGTAATAACTTAAAAAATCCCGTAAATTATACTGTACTATGGTGGAGGATCGATAAAAAACACGTAGACATTTCACAGGGTTGGCATATTTATTGCAAGTGCATGCCTGACCATCGCATCGGTGTGATTCACAAGGGGGAGGGTTGATATACAAACCTTATTTTTGCCTGTAATCCCCTATATTATTATATAGTAATATACAATAATACATAGGAATTTTATGTGCACAGAAAAATTATTGAGCGCAGAAAACAGAAATGGTACCAACAGTGCCTGGGTCCAATACAAATCACTTGCAGTAAGTCATCGCTGTGCTAAGTAAATGGGGGTAATTCCAACAAATGGCTATTTATTGATCAATTACAGTGAATCATCGATGGCTTTCTTGTCTCAAACCGCCATTGCTTTCTATTAGATTTTCAGTGCAATTTAAATTTAAAATGCCATTTTTCGCTGTGTTCACCAATAGGTATAGTTATAGTAAACTACATATAATGCGTTTGCAAAATCAATAAAATAATTATACAAATAGTAATGGCTGTAAGTTCCTACATAATTTTTCACTTTATTATTTATTTTGTATTTATTTTATCATTTATTAAGAACCTGGTACAGCTTTAATAATTTCTGTAAACCCTTCACTAGAATATTGCAAAAAGTTTGCTGCTGAGAAATAGCGATGCGTGCTGGCATTAAATTGTGAGAGGAATGCAAATTGTAACATTTTAATGCCCATCCATACTTTGTAAATTGCATGGTAGTTAAGCATTAAGAACTCACAACATAATCACGCTTGCTGTAGGTTTCGAATTCTGACCTTGGGGCCAGTAAACTACGAGTATGAGTTCAAGTTTAGGATAACTACCACACCAATAATGCGTATATATTATGTGGTATTCAGTGACGAGATCAATTACAATAATTGAATGAATTATGTTGTGTTCCTATTAAACTCAAAGAGGATATGAGGATGTCGCCCTCAAATATATCTCGCATAATTTAAATCATTTGAAATAAAGTATCTTCCTAATTAATACACGGCATGCATGGTCAAATGTTTCTGGTCATAAATGCGGCTTGAGCAAAGGTTTATACTACATTATGTAGTAAAGGCTATTTGGAAAGATCCTTTTAGAATTACCAGGCAAGTACAATGGATGCGGCCTAAAAAAGAATTAAAAAATCCGTGGATAAATAAGCATGAAAAATATTAGGAATTAAATTAGCAGCAGAAAGTTCCTTCCTATTAAAATGTCAAAGATCCGATGGAGCTTGGGATAATTATTTATAATTAACATCAAATAGCACTCCATGCGTTGATAGCCGCAACATCTGTCAATGTGGTTTTTCGCTAAATGAAATTTATCTAAATTATAACCTTCAAAAAGTTCTTTCAATGATGAATGACATTGTAAAATCATGTGTGAAAATTCAGCATTTAAAATAAAAACAAATTATTAATTTAATCTATATTTAAATTCTTTAATGTACAATGTAATTTATAATTTAATTAAAAAAAATTATGTTAGCAACCTTTTCAGTACTCAAATAAAATACTAAATTCCATGTGCAAAATCATTTTTGGTTCGGAAATTGCGCTGCAAATCCAACTGGCGACTACGGTTCCGAGTGTGATGATTTAGACAACCACGACGTTCTTCCTTATGACGTTTCGCACTTCCCTCTGATGTGTGTTTTCACCTCCGAAGCTCCTTCCTCAGCCATTAGCGGGGGAGGAAATGAGGCATGAAATTCGTATGTAAGGACGTCA
Source organism: Lipothrix lubbocki (assembly GCA_034696945.1). Classification (NCBI taxonomy): domain Eukaryota; kingdom Metazoa; phylum Arthropoda; class Collembola; order Symphypleona; family Sminthuridae; genus Lipothrix; species Lipothrix lubbocki. The sequence goes on from JAQGAK010000308.1 coordinate 71,404, forward strand.
TAGCTTCCTTGATATGCATATGAACATATGGAAATAATACTATGTATGTACATACATGTAATTGTACATAAGCATGATTATATACTATATGTACTATATACTATATAGTATATATACGTAGTAGTAAACATATGACGGTGGTGAAAGTGTTTACTCTTACACCGAAGTCCAACGTAGGTCCATAATTTCCGCTGTTATTACCAATCATATTTTGTCCTTCGTCCGAAATTTGCCTTTGTCACGGAAACAAGGCCTTCTTTTCCGCACATTAGTGTCGAGATAGAGATTTTAATGGGGAAGAGATACCATCCGTATCACACACACAGCAAGGCTTTTACCAGTTCTACCAGTCATAAGCAACCTTCGGAGTGAATCAGTCATGTGCCTTCGTCTTACTTTTACAAATACAGGCTGACATTCGTAATCGCCGCTGTAGTACTTCGGAGCTCCTGAAAGGAAACCCAGATACGCCGGGAGATTGATACGCTTTTAATGATGACATCGTATAGCTTAATTACATCGAGTATTATGTAAATATGTCATTTTATTATATGCTCACACGTAACATCATCCCAATGTATAAGAATTCAAGGAAGTCATGACAATGATGGAGCAATCGCTGTAAATTATGACATCACATGTCGCTTTGTTGAATATTCTATAAAAGAAATTTTACGAGAATAACCCTAAAATTTTGTGTTAGACTGTCAATCTAAATTTGGGGATACATTCTGATGCAATTTAGTTCTAAATCAACAGAATTTAACTCGGAATAAACAAATTATTAAAAAATAACTTAATTCTAAAATCAACTAATTTAGTACTGAATTAAAAAAATGTTGACACCACAAATTCAATTCTGATTTTACGAACATTTTAAGCAATACTAAAAAAAATAATTCAAAGCAAAACTAAATTATAGAAATGAATTTCCCGGCGCATGTGTTTAGCCATATAGGAAAATGCAGGAACAAAATGTAACATGCTGGAGTAATAAGAAATTATTCTAATATCAAATTCTCCAACGAAATGGCGCAGAAGGTTTGCATGGTTTAAAATAAATATTATGTACTTTTATCTCAAACTGTGTTTTAAAGCGTCCACATGACTTTCTAAGGCTGTATACATGAGGTTTATACTTAATGACTCCCATGCTCTGCATCTATTAATTTTATATCACACCGGAACAGGCTGAGCGGGGATAAGAGCAGGGATTGTTCTATGTTTATGCAGATTAGATTGCGATCTTTTATATTTTTGTTTTTATTTGTTAGGAAATGACGAAGAAAAAAATATTATCCTTTATCGCCCTACTTTGTATTTGCGTGCTACCTTTTTATAGACACTGTAGACCATATGATGGGGAAATAAATAGAGCGAGAGTGCTACAGATTGCAGCTTGAAGGCCGGAATGTTTAACTGTTGCAGTGTTGGGTATCACTTACGCCAGCAGCATTTAGTATCACCGCAATATTCAACTCCCGCAGTGGTATTTATCGGGAATATTTTGCAAAGTGTTATCAAAAAGGTTGGAACTAATTTCCCAAGAATTTTTTTTATGGCGAGACTAATTTTTAGCCCTTTTTTATTTTCACAGCTGAGGTATTTCTCCAGCTTATGGTATAATTATTATTTATATATAGAATAGTAGTGCATGTAAAGTATATCACGCACAGCAGATGACACGTGCGAAAAAATTATTACCAATTTTTTTTTATTTGCTTAAAAGTTCCGTTCTTGGAAGCTTCATGCTCTCAAACTTTGTCTCGGAGTTTTACTTTCAATTTATCTTTTTCTTCAATTCTCTTTCCCTCCCTCCCGCCAGCAGCAGTTGCTTCATGCTGTATATATGAACGCTATAAGACGAAGGATGGAAAAAGTTTCCCGTCTTGACAACTCTCCTCAAGCCATCTGGAGCTGTTCTCATGCTCTGAAGTTGGTGTGGCGGTGTGGAATGATGTGATATCTGATATCCTTTTTTGAGCAAACGAAGAATCCGGACTAGAAATTTTTCTTGCGGAGTTTTTGCTGCCGGAGTGCAGGATAGGAAATTCGTTTAGCAGGTTGATGATACAAAATTCATTTGGATGGCATATAAGAAGGTGGTTGTAAGTCATAGTAGGAAACTAGGAAATTTACAAAAATTAATTAAAATTAACGAATTCGTTAAAACTACAAGCATTTACAAATTGCGTTAAAGTTACAAAAAAGATAAATTGCTAACTCACAAAATGAAAAAAAAACTCAAAAGTGGCATCAGTTTTACAGAGAAAGTCAGGGGAAAATAATAATTTGTAATCCATTAAAAAGATTAAAAAATTGTCGTACAAATTACTCCATAATTCACCCCTTGCGACATTAGACCCGACAAAACCTTGCTAAATAAACGTTCTCCGGCCTTGAAGTTCCGTCAAGTCAGTATGGTTTTATGCCATATAAGCTAACATTGCTCGGAAAATGATCGATTATTGGAGTGGGAAAAATAATAATCTGGAGGTTTATATGTCGGAAAAGTTTTTTGGGCACGAATAAAACATCGAAATTGTGAGCCGCGTGAATGGTTGGCGAGTTGGTTGAAAAGAAATGTAATAATAATAACAGAGAGCCAACGTTACGTTACTGAGCATTATATAAGTGTGGGAAATTTGATAAATGTTTGGATTCAGTAATCCCTTTAGTATTAAGGCAAGTGGGCGTTATTATAACGCATACAGTATATTTCACTCGGAATAAGGCCAAAAACATTCAAAACACTCCAGGACTAATATTTTTATATATATGAATGTTGGGTTGATAATGTTAGAAAATTCCTCGGTATAGCCGAAGCGACAAAAATGTTTTGCTTCGAAGAAAAAAAATTGTTTTGGCTCAAACAAAAAAAATGTTTTGCCTCACGAAAAAAACTTGTCCTCTGCACTGCTTTCATGTCTGTAGCGAGCTTTCATTAATTATGGCAAATTTGTTGTAAACAGGAAAATCAAAATAATTCAAAATTCATATACACAGCGTGTATGTTTAATCTCGATAAAATATTCATATTCACTTACTATAAATATAAAGCGAGGACTGTAAAGAAACCCCGAAACTGTGAGCATAGCAATGATTTTTATTTTTTTTATTAAGAGAAGCTTACAACTTTTGTCAACGTCCTTTAAGTTGACGCTTCTATTTAAGAAACCATTTCTTGGCTCATGCAATATAAATGTCAGAAAGTGTGGAGACGACACTTCTACAAGGAACTGATGATAAGCAGGAATGTTTTGGCCCAATTTATCTCGAAAACTTGATAAAGCCAAAAAGTGTTCTGATTTCGGAACACGTTTTTTATTTCTTCTCCACTGTTTTGAAGCCCCCGGTGTGGTTTTTATATGTAAATTCTCTTTTACATCAACAATCTAATCTTTAGGAAACCTAAAATGTGTTAACCTACAAAATCCTTACGTAACCTAAAATCGTTTGGTTTTGGTTCAGTTTGATTGTCAAACTCACAAAACAAGAATAACAAAACCTCAGGAACTCCTATTATTAGGCATGGATCGATAAAAGCTACCGGCCGAGCTGCGACTCAAAAATTGAGCTTTCATTCGGGAAACCCCGATTCACCAAAAGGAAAATCAAAGCCAGAATCAACGCTAAAATCAATCCTAAAATGAAGAAAATTCTATAGCCATAACGTTATTCCATAACATTACGAAATAACAATATAATGGAAGAATAGTAATGGTTAAGTCAATAATAAAACTCCCAGCACAATCATTGATGGTTGTATGATGCTCCAGAAGTATTGCAATGGGGAAATAAGGAAAGTCAAGAGGATGAAGGTTATTGATTGAACTGGTTGAGTGAAGCTGAAACTGATGAGAATTGCGGACTTGCAGAGTGCATTGGATGAATGAGAGGGAAATAAATGAATCTCGCTCCGATGAGTGAGTTATACCCATCGGCATGGCCATTACCAAAATTTTATCTTCTCGTTCCGTTCACAATGCAACAACTGTTCCGTTGCCTGTAAATATTCTTCAAAATACTAATATATATATTTTGAGATACTATTATTTATAAGTGCATACTTGAATATACTACTATACATTTTGAGATACTTACATACATACTTGAATATACCAATATATACTTGGGTATACTACCAGGCATACTTAAATACACGAATATATACTTGGGTATACTACCAGGCATACTTAAATATACTAATATATACTTGGGGATACTATCATACATACTTAAATATACTAATATATACTTGGGGATACTATCATACATACTTAAATATACTAATATATACTTGGGGGTACTGCCATACATACTAAAATGTACTAATACTATTTGGAGGTACTACTATAAATACTTAAATATACTAATACATACTTGGAGATACTAATATACTCTTATATTTGGAGGTAGTTATACAGTGATATTGAGGTACATATATAACTACACTTTATAGCTATTGAGTATTGATCACAATTTAAAAAAGAATTTCATCCAATATTTACGATCAGCACCAATACCACCAACTCACTCGTTTCCAATTGTAAGTGAAAAAGATGAAATAAGCTTACTTGGTTTCACAAACGACTTGTCTTTCCCCGTAAGAAATGAGCTCTAATAAATAAAATACTGTAATAACTATTACTACAATTTTATATTGACTAGTTCCTATATACAAACTTGCTATAACGTATGTATTATACATATGTATAGCATAACGATCATCCCATATCAATAACACTAGAATTACATATAACGACCTCACACAGGCTAAACATGACCGCTGTTAACTCTATTGGCAATATACATACATACAGATGTACATATGAAAAAACATATAAACCACACAAGCAAGTACACTTACAAGTCGATGGCATGGGAAAAACAATTTAGAATTGCATCAACATCATCATTAATTTTACAACTTGCAGTACCAAAAGATGAAAAATGTTGGTGTTTCTGCTCCTATAACTAATAACACCGGACCTATCATGCTTCTGTGCACCAGTGTGTTGGCTTTTACGGAGCAATTGACAGTCAGCAGCTAGTCTTTCCTCGTTGATCATTCATTCCTGCCAGTTTTTTTATTCAAGAAATGTATGTACATAATTAAAAAGAACTTCTTACATGACTCGTAGGAACTCGCAGAAGTCAAAGAATGATAAAAACATAAAGCTTGACGTACCTCTGGCAATCTCAACACACTTCGTATTACCTTCAATGATTGATCTACACACACAGAGTATCTCGTTCGAAGATAATAAAATTCTATTAAAACAGTATTAAAACTGCTTTGGTCAAAATTGTAGCTAAATTTTTTTGCAATGGCAAAAAAAATATTCTGTGTTGAAAAAATATTTTCTGCAAGGGAAATATTTTTCCTGTCTAATGAAAACAGTTTTGGTATGATAAAATAACTTTTTCAACATGCAAACTTTACAAATTAGTTGCAATCGAACTTGCAAAAGTTGGGATATCTGGTGAACGTCTTTTTAGTTCTGCTGGCAGCATCATCCGGTTAAAAAGCATATGGACTGCATATACACACGTTCAACAACTTTAAACAAAAAGGTATCACAATAATAATAACAAGAAGAAATTGCATGATGAGAACAGAAAGCTGGCAAAAGACAAAGCCTCCGAAATCGTGCAGTCATAACCCTTTTTTGCTATTGTCAGTCGCTAAATTGTTTGCATTTTTCCACCCGAACTCCCAGGATATCCAAGTAGCTATAGCTAGCAGCATATAGTAGCTGTAATGATTTGTGATTACAGGCGGACGAGGCAGGAAAATATCTATCAACTGACAATATCAAACTTATACTATGTTCCAACATTCCAACAAGTTCCTTTTCCTCACATCTTTAAACAACAGCAGTAGCAACAGCAAGAACAACAACAAAGTGTTGTGAATTACCACGCGAAATAGTTTTCCCAGACTGCAAAAGTGCAAAGCAAAAAGAAAATGTACTGTGGACTTCCACAAAAGAATTTGAATTATACAGCAGTAGGAGCAAATTACGCCGCTGTTATTTGAAGGGATTTATAATATCACAAGCAAATACCTAACCATCTAACAAGAAGAATTGATTCCCTGGCAGTTGATTCCAAATAGGTTTCTTCAACCCTTTCTAACGTAATGGATACATATATACACTCAATTTTCCCTCGTTTCCTCAAAATCATTCCGCTCCTGATGACATGAGCATTTACCAGCAAGGTTAAAGCACTGCTAGAAGGGAATAGTAATCCCAAAGACATCAACATACATGATCTTGTTATAAGCCTTATAATGTATTATGCATGTTATATATAACTTACACTCAATACTTACTATGGATACAATAATAATGATGCTTTTCAAGTACAAAGGTTGGAAATGGATTCAACACTTGGAAAGTTATTGTGTCATCCTTGTGAAAAGTGGTTTCGTCCTGCCGTTGCCGTACTATAATTACTAATCTGAGATATCTATACCCCAATGTAATGGAGGGTTACAAAATTGGATTTCATAATTGCTCCGACACATTTACCGTCCCGTACGCAGTTTCCTCCAATTTACTAGATGTCAAAGTATTGAAAACTTCATACTTTCAAACAGAAAGGTTCAAGTTTCGACGCACAAGTTAATTTGTTAAACAGAAGCTTTTTTGCAATGGAACAGGGGAAGTGCATAGAAATGCTCGTATAAATGCGTTGACAAACATAAGGAAATTCTTAAAAATACAAGAGAATGTACAGAAATACGCGAGTAAACGCATAGAAACTTAGAACTGAATGCATTAATTACCAACAACCCAGCTAATACATTATACACCCATTTAAGATATTTAAAGTAGATGAACTTGGCGGTTGAACGGAGCACACCAACTTATTTGTCCCTTCTCATACTTTATAGTAGATGCAGCAGGAAAAGACATAAAAACTCCGTTCTGCCGCTGGCTGGCACTTTCATTTCCCTGATTGCATTCGGGGAAGAGTTTCTTATTATCTCTCCAGTGAGGTTCCTAAATTATTAACTAGAATAGGAGTGACAATGAGAATGTGAATTTCGGTCTGTGGTGAGGTTACACAGATACATTTTTGCTTACAATAATGAGATGACGCACTGGCATGGAGATATTTTTGAGAACACTATATGTGCATTTCTTCACTGCATTTATTAAATTATGGACATGCATTTATTTTAGAACCAGAAGATGCATTCGTTATGGAATGAGAAATTGAAATATTTATTTTAAAATGCAATCCAACTACATAGGGCAAAATGGCCCTTGTGCAGTTAGATTGGTTTTAGAATGAGAAGTAGAAATAATTATTTTAAAGTGCTAAAAATGCATTCATTCTGCCGGGAGAAGTTGGATTAGTTTTAGTTTCCTGTAGGTAATTATATTACCAAGCATGCTAAAGACCTGGCGTTTGGCAAGTAATTACTTGCATCTGAAACTCTGAAAAAAGAGTACCAATCCAAAAGACTAAATGGTCGTCCATAATAACGCAAGACTTCCCAGAAGCCAGAGGATCCGCATCCATCCTCCACACGTGCTCGTGTCTGTTTTGTGCAGTGCAATCGGTCTCCATAGCCGTCTGTAATCTTCTGTATGAGGTCTACTCAGTTCTAAATCGGCATTCCGAAAACGTCCTCTTTTAGGTGTTTGAATAATGGCCGTAATTCTAGTTCGTACAAGCACTTGCGGGAGAGCAATTTATAAACAAAAAACCATGCACGGACAACTTAAAGCAAATAATGTGATAATAATGTTCATATAAGTACCTACATTATTTATATATAGAGAGAGGTGACATTTAAGGAAGGCACGCTATAATTATAGCCAGCGTACAAGGAAACATAAGAAACTTATAATGCGCAAATGACAACGAACGTGAAGCATGACTTGCTATACTTATAAATGCTTAAGCGATAAATACATGCACTTATAGAGCATTCAAATTTACGACAGAATCCGTAACGCCACGCGGCAATTCTTGGATTTTATTATATTTGTGGAGCACAAGTGCACAGAAGCACTTATTTGTACATACGTATATACTTTCCACTCGGTGAAATTGTCGCAGTCAAATCTTAATTGCATAGCCAAGTGTACGCACAAATGTCACCTTAATGAGATGTATGTGATGTATGGACTGATATGGCTCCTCTTGTAGGTAATACCTGCTACTATTACGTACCTATAGGGATATGTACATATGTAAAATTAATATTTGTGCACAGTGTATAATTACACATATATAGATACATACATATATCTACATGCACGCACGTATAATACATATAGTGGAAGAATGTCGAAAATTCTCGGAATAATAACATTTCTCTAGAAAATGCTTGATTCACTAGAAGACAAACGTAAACAGAGTTTACAAACTCCCATGCAATTAGTAGTTTAGAGCTGACTGGATTCTCGTATTTAGCTCACAATCAGCATAAGACTATATTTGTGACATTGTGAAGTTGGTTGGATTTTTAGTGCTAAGCTTTTTGTGCACGCAGTTGGAAATGCATTGTTAATTACAAGGAGGATTAATTCAAGGATAACTAATTTAAATATTTAATTGGATTAAAATTAAATTAAGAAATGCATACAAACAAGTTTTTCAAATTAGTGTCAGTGTCAATTTCAGTGATTAAAGGCATTAAATAAGAGGAGGGACTATTTTTTTTAAATTAGTAAGTATATGTAAAAAAATATTTCTTAACATTAAAACGTCGGAGTTTTTCAGAGAATTGAAAAAAAAATTGTTTTAGTATTTTTTTAAATAATTTTTATTTAATTAATTATTTTTAAACTTAATACCACGGAGGAAAATATCTAAAAGAAAAAAACAAGATTGCAGTGCAGTGCTTCAAAATCAAATCAAAGCCTATTGACTATGTTGAGTTTATAGATAATAAAGTATAAAAAAATGGAGGAAAAGTAACATGAAGAAGTGTGAGATAAATCACACATGTGTGTGATGTTTAGGGTCAGACATACATATTTTCAAATGGCGTGCAAATAGCCATGTGAACATGTGTAAATATGAAAATAAGCATTTTTATCTACTTCACATTATTGTCTACTCTACATTTTTAAAAGAAGGACACACATATCATCATAGTGAATTCATTATAATCGGCTCATATTCAAAGGAAATCTCGGAATCTCAAGAGCACGACCATCAGCATAATCCATGCATTTCTTTTAAGAACTGACCCTGTGCACTGTAACATGTGTGTGAATTGGACAGAGCCAAAGCTGCTATATACACTATGACATTATGAGCTATATAATCCAGTATTCATGTTTTTATTTCCTCATCATTAGAACGAAAAAGGCACATGGACGTATTATACATACTCATATGAGTTAAAAAACCAAATCATTGTCAAGGTTCAAGATGTTCGCAGTTACTGACATAATATTCACGTACATTCATTGCAAGCATTCTTTGTATTCGTACATTCACAGTAATCTCCCAGTGCAGTTGAAGTATAGTTTAATGGTTCTATATACAAAGTTACCGGCAATGCCAGCCGGCAGACATTTATTTCTTTGATTTTGATAGTAAGTCCATAGCAGCAGCAGCAGCGTGCCGAAATAACAAGAAAAATTCTCCAGTGTTATTTTCAAATCCGCACAGTCAGTGTAGAGAATCTAAAATGCATAATAACACAGTGTTCTTCTGTCGTTCCTTAAATAGACTCAGTTCCTGATGCTGCAACTCTCAACGCCATACTTATCACAACGAAAACGCACTTTTAGTTTCTTTTTTTGTCTTAAAAAAGTATCCGATTTTCGGGGCTCAAGAAATTCAGTTTCTCGGTGTTTTTTTCCTCAAGTAAGTCACGGTTTAGTTCTTGAAGCAAAATTTAAAAAGAATTTAGTTTATAATTTTGAGAGGCGTTTTAATTAATGAAACAGTAGTTAATAATCAAATTAATTTTGAGGAGTTTAAGATTATTAAATTCTAGGTTTTGAGCTTGTAAAATATATTTGCAACTACAAAAATTATAGTAAAATTGTTATTACAAATTTATATAAACTGAAAATGCAGAAATGGAAATATAATCTGAAAATATATTTCCTTAGCCATTATTTACCGTGAAATTTTCCGTTTCAAACGGCCTAAATAATTAGTTCTAATAGCGTTCCCTCAATTTCAAGGCACGTAGTGTGTCTAAATGAACGAGTATAACATGTCGTGGAATTCGTGAAAAACGGGAGGCCAGACCATGTGCCTTTTATGACTTGTGGAGTGAGGAGTGAAAACTGCGTGAATTTGTTGATGCATTTATGTAAAGCTGTGAACCTGAGAGAAGTTACTATTATTTACTTGGAAGGTATTACTATTAGTTCTTGTGATGTGTAGAAAATCATGTGTGCATACTACTAACATCGACACCAAAAGCAAGAGCAAACGCAAACCCAAAGCAAAGCAAAGCCAACAGCAAAAGCCAAACCAAAATCAAAACCAAAAACAAAGCAAAAACAAAAACCAAATAGAAACTAAATTGTGAAGTAGTACATATATGTACATTCATACATGTCATGATCATGGATGTAGATACATATATATCTATATATACTTGTCATGAAGTATCTCCGCAAAAGAAAAGTATTATATAAGCACACACGCCGGGAAGGAAGATAGTGATTAGGAGAGTAGATGGGAGACTTTTTTTGAAGGTGCTTCAGTGTAACTTGATATGTAGCATAAAAGAAGTGCGAACGTGAGTTTGGCTTTGTCATAAATTCTCACTTTAATGGCTTTTCCAAATGTTTTTCAATAATGACCGGCTCCTCTCTCAATTATCCTCTTTCCTGAAATTACTCCTTGTCTCCCTCTTTTCCAACTCCCATAGCTATATGACATTAAGCTTCCTTTTTAGTAGCTTCATTCACAAGTCTGGCTGCAGGTTTAGCGGTAGTAAAGGAAAGGTTGCATTGATTCTGATTACACATCCATACATAAGCATCGTAGAGTATATTCGCATTCCACTATTGTTTTGGGGAGATCAAAGCCGTTCGGTTCGGGCTCAGCCATTAGCAGTCAATCAAGCGAGCACGTTTGTTAATTATGAAGATTATATAAGGAAAGGAAAGGTGCAAACACGCTACTCTAGCCATTTACGTATGTGCATTTAATTTACGATACGATTGGGAAGTCTTTTTAGAAAGATTTACATGCTGCTGCTGGTGCAATTAGCAAATTTATAGGTGTACAATAACCTTATGAAGAGACAATGTTTTTAATACTCTATTCAATAATACAATGCAAATTTCATGCAAATATAGCACGTGCTAATGCTCCGTCACTCTTGTTTGTTATATGCGCATGCTTGCCTGTATGATATTATGCATTGCGCATGTCATTTACGTATGCTAGACACTTTCTTTGCTATTTTTGCATACTTAATGATGATATTTTGGCCGTTTGCGCATGCCAAATAGATTAAATGCACAAATTTGAGCTTGCGTTATAAAACATTCACGTAAGCCAAGATAAATGGATATAAATAATAAAACATTATATTTTTAAATTTGCACATGCGTAAAATATTGCTTTCATAGAGCGCATGCACATTACATAGTTTGTAGTGTGAGCATTTAATTAACGACCCAATATTAATATTGTCTGAATGGCAAAATTTAGCCAAAATGTGACAATTTCAATACTCAAATGAAAATACATCGTCTTTATTTGGAAACGAGTAATAATACCAGAAAGAGCAATGAAAAATGCCGTAATCTTTAACTACAGCAAACGATATTATCCACACTTTAAAGTGTAACTATAATTAAGTACTTTGGTTTGCATGTTAATATTCCTCATGGAGAGTACAGCAGGTCCAGAGGTTAAGTTAATCGTTCAAAATTTTCTAAAGGAAGTGAAAGAAAATGAGGATACCATTAGTCACATATAATGTTTTATACTATTTGCCTTAAAGTTGTTCCATTTGAACTCGTCCATTGACCTGCAGATATAGCTTAATCTCCCTTGGTTTTTATACATACACAGTGCGAGGATTGAAGTTAGTGAAACGAAAGAGGCTATGGAAGGTATAAACTAAAGGCTTTCAGAAGTATACCTAAAGCTAAAAGGGTAGTGAAGGTTAAGTAGTTTTTCTCCTTCGGATGCCTAGAGAATATTATTATTAAGAATTTTCCGTGTCTTTGATGGATGTGTAATTCCGTTTTGATTATACACATGTATGTATACAAAATGCTCATTTCTGCAGGGAGCGAGTCTCACGCAAAAACATTTCCATATGACTTTTCAAGAGATTTACAGTGTACGCAAGCACTTTCTTGTTCTTGTAATAATCGCACTTTACATGGATTAGCATTTTTTCCACTCTTTACTCCCTGCTTTTAAGTAGCTACAGCTACTTCAAACATGGTACTTCAAACAATCATTAGGCTGTCAGCATACCAATTCTTTCTTTAGTATGTTTTCCACCATATTTCCATCAACTCGATGGGAGGTTTCTCTTCGAGCAGTACAGAATCCTCGTGAAAATGGAGTCCCGAATTGGCAGTTTCTGGAAGTAAAAACGGGAAATTGAATAATTTCTGGGCATGACCGGTGGGTCAAACGAATTAATAAATCACTTTTTTTGCTTGTATTGAGGAATGTTTAATACAAATTAAACACTCCTTAATTTCCCTCAAATTGAATTGTAAATCGGATATTGCAATAATTACTATTTTATTATTTTAATTTTAAATATTAATTTCCTTTTTAATTTCTTTTAATTTCTCTTTCAGTTTAAGTTTTGATTATTTAAAATTAATTATTATTAAAAATTATTCAATAATTACTTAAAATTTAAACTTCATTTTTAACCCTTTAAAAGCGCTAAAAATTTGTAATTTAAAAATTAATTTTAAGTTTTTGCACTGCAATAATTTTATTGCGTCCTATTTTGAAACAAAAAAGGCGAGGTTGTTACTCTAAATTTAGCATGAATGAAGGTAGCATAATCCAAGCGCAGATGACTAAATATTTCAAAACAACCGGAAATGAGAACTGACACATTTACCTGATGAGCGATATTTAAAGGTGCAATATGCCCAACGTATCACAAGTCTGTGTTATTATATGAATTTTTCTGGCTCCAAAACTAATAACTAATATTCAAACGCTGGTGGCATTGTTTACAGAAAATGATTTGTAATAGAAAACGGTGAGCACCGTCCGTGAGTTCACGTTAAAAAATGTACATAACAAGTGCAAATGGAAAGGTGAAAAATCCAATTTTGTATAAGTTTACAGCCTTTTGCTGTTTCCAAAGATTAGTATATCAATATTTTAAAAAATTGCAAAATAAACAAACAATTTCGCCATCTACTAAGTTATTCATACTTAAGGAAAACCAGTACATTTTTGTATGCGATAACATAATGAACGAGTTTACAAAATATCTCGGAATTCCTTGACAATTTTGCATAAACAGAGCTTTCCTCTTTGCCTGGGACACGTGTGCATAAGCACTTTGGAGAAAGGAAACGAACTTGGGGTTTTGTAGCTAATTTAAACACTATATGGTCGCATACGAGGAATTATGATGTTGTAAAGATCCAGGGAGATATTAAATCTTATGGATTTTAACCCAGAGGCTCCATCAAGATCGTTCCAGGAAATGAGGAATGGTCGTCTGAAAAATATTAATATAGCAGTCATTTCCCACCAGCTGTGTAGCGGGTTTCATGGTATAGATTCTTGACATACTTAAAGGAAGGAATTATTAATGATTGTTTATAAGTTGCAAGGAAAAGATCATCCCCATGAGGCTATGCTCCCTCAAAAAATCTTGATATAATTACCTTGAAATAATTCACCATTGCCATTTCAACATTGCAGCTTGAATGGACGTGTGGCGATAAGCTGTAATAAGTAAATATTTATGAACATTATTGAATTATGAATATTTTCATTGGCAGGTTTAAGGATTAATACCGCAAGTTTAAGGATATGTAAACATCAGTGTCTCACGAAATGTTGTTGATGGCGGATATGATTTAATACAAAATTTAAAGGATTTAATGCAGAATTAAGTATAATTTTAATGAATAATTTATTACAAGTTTTAATGCAAAATTTACTACTAGTTTTAATAAAAGATTTACTACAAGTTTTAATAAAACATTTACTACAAGTTTTAATAAAAAATTTACTACAAATTTTAATAACAGATTTAATTAGTTATTAAATAAAAAATTAATGCTTATAATTCAAGACCAAAAATTAATTCAGAATATATACACACAAAAATTGGAATTATTAACTTAAAATACAGATGAAGAATTTAATACTACATTTAAGACCTTGGTCAGTAAAATTGCGCAGTATTTGCTTGTCCTTTAGAATCCTTACTTACTTAAGTCGAAAAAGCATGTCGTCGGTATTTGTGAATCAAGAACGTAAGAGGATTCCGAATGTTTGTCAACTTTTGGGCATGTAATGGAATCCATCATCATCGCGGATCGCGGCTTTGACAATTTGCCGGTGACCATTTGATTAGACAGGAACTATACACACACAATACAATATAGGAGCTATTACATATATACATACAATAGGAACAAAATCGACAAACTCGTTAATATGACTCGCTAGAGGTTGAGCATGCACAAATAATCTTTTAGGAGCTTAATTTGATATTAAGAGTGGATTTAATGTCCATTTGGTATTCAAGTTGGTTTTCCCAGGGCGTGTGCCTCTTGTTGTTGCTCCTTCATATGTATAGTAGTTATAAGTATGATGGCATGCCCGAATCTGCGGAAGAAAAAACGTTATTAGTTATTTTGTTAGTTCTGAATATATATGCAAGTGGTAGTTAATAGTTGAATATTATGTGCATATTAGGTAGTTTAGCATACTAAATGTTAATCACTATTTGTATAAAAACGTTAGAAACACGACACACGAGAACACAAAGACCTTCATCGTAAAAATGATAATTAAAGGATGCAAGCGCTATGGAAAAACGGCAGTCACCCATCACTTCACGGTTGTTTTGTTTTGCACTTGTAAAAGTAAATAAAACCACCCGATAGGATAGGCCGTTCGTTTCAGAGAAATACTAAAGATCATGGTTTTATTTTAGCATTCCGTATATTTACTTATACACAAAATATACGAAACATCTCGTCAGTTGATGATTCGAATCGCCATTCAACCTTTCAGGGCACGAAATTATCCATGTAATTAAAGCGTCTGTCAGGGATAAACGGACGCATGTAGGTATGTCTACAGCTCGTGCATGTTTTCTGACGGCAGGAGAGTATAGAGTGAGGCTGTGAAAAGTGAAATTCACACGGAACTGCTTGACAATAAACCACAAAATTTCGTGGTTTGCTCACTTATTCCACAATCCCCACATATTTTGTTTATTGTTTGCCGATTTTTGACTGCTGCTGCTGCTGTTAGTCTCTTTAGTCATGTGAGTTATCTTCCGGTGGCACACTTTCCTATACCTGTGATCACTGCTAATATTTGTCTGCCGACTATTCTGTTTCATCTCCGCACTGAAGCTAGTATACTGATTGTGAGTTTGGGCCTCCCTAATAAGGTGTTTTTACTGCTCGTTTGAGATTAAAAGTGGGCTTGATTTAAATTTCAATGATTTATTTTGAGCTAAAAATTTTATTATTTAAAATTCTTCTTAAATTTTATTATTTCTCCTGAATTAATATTTTGTTCGGATCATACATTTTTATATAAAATATTTTAATACTGGTTAAAAAAATTAAATTGTTTTTTTATAAAAATACAAAAATTAAATGGTTATTCCTTGTGGGCTAAAAAGTGCATTAAATATTCGTTTGAGTGACTGATGGTTTTTAGTGATTCGTAAATCTAATAAAATAGAATAATAACAATAATAAAATTGCAGATTAAATAAATTATTAAAAAATCACGACTTCAAAAGTGGCCTCTATTTCGTTTCCATAATGGAAAAGTGCACTGAAAAATTAATCTTGTGAGCTCTTTCAGGTGAATCTTAAATTTGTGCGTGTAGTATATATGTATTACCGCTGTCATTAAACTCGGGGCTTGTTTTGTTTCCTGCCCTTTAATCTGATTTTAGTGAAGCAGAATCTTTAGAGCAACAACTCGGAATAGTTTGCATAAAAAGACAAAGTAAGCGATTAAGAGCAAAGTTACGCGAGTTTAAAACTTTGGCTGACTCGTTGTCTGTGGCATTAAATTACAACCACATGGTAATCATATGTGAGATGAGTAAGCAACCAGTTTCATCTAGATTTGTATCTCTCTTAAGGGTGATTTATTGCAGAAATTGTAATTTTTTTGGCAAGCCTAAGATGAAATTATTGAAGAGATGGTTATTTTATGATAAACTTATATAAATCTTCCTCTCAAGTTGATGGACCTGGCATTCTCTTTCTCTCTCTCTCTCTCCGTTTTCTTAGTAAAGTAAACAGATTTCCAGTGAAATATGTGAAAACTGTGCTGTGTTCAACGAGCTTTATATATAAGTTTGGGAATAGTTTTTAAGCTTTGCAGTTTGAGAGGTTGGGCACGTCTATTTTTAAACTTTCCACATACTATAGACATTGACCTTGTGAATGTGTTCATTTTGCAGGATTTTCTGACTTTGAACTGCTTGCACATGCATGTCATTCACTTGCTGCTCTACATACGACAAAGTACTTGGATCATCCAAGTAGGATGATCTTCAAAGTTACTATTTAGACTCTCTGGGGTAAACATTTTCGGAATATAGTTAAACTGTCGGAGATTTAAGTATAAGATTCGGGGAAGGAAATTTAGGCAATAAACGTGCAATACAAATTGCCGGAATATCGGAAACAGTCAGTAATTACAGATGGAGAAGGTGTCTAATAACACACTCTGCTCACCCATCTTCTAACCCCAACAACTCAAAATTGATGGCTCCGTTTAAGCACGAAAAATCAATGCAACATCTTACTCAAGTCAAGCAGAGGATGTACAGCGTCAATAATATATTGCAAACACGTAGATGATGCTCCGTGTTCCTGCGATCATGCAACTAAAATGTGCGGCCATCCCTTGCAAATCCTAGCATTAAAAACATCCCATACCTTTCAAATCGTATGTATCGTAATCGTATCGTCATAAAAAAAATCATAGCATAACCGTACTACCGCAGAGGTCTATTACGTCTAAAAAACACCCGAAGGATCACAAATAAGAATGTAAAGTAAAACTTGAGCCGTCAGAATGAAAGACGGATAACCTTTGCTTCCATATTCTATGGTCTGTTATTCACACGGAAAGAACTAGCGCACATAAAATATATACTTTAGCTACTACTTATATTGATCATATCTTGAAACCAATTTTGACCAAATACATTTACCGATTACTAATATACACGTATACACTTACCACTATGTACTTCCTCGCGAACCTCCTGCCAAGTCTGCCAATCATAATCCATCATCCCGGTTTACACTAACATCAATATTTGTCAGAGCAAGTTAACACACCCTGTTGGCATAAGGCGACTGAGGTTATCTCCGCTTTAATTGATTTTATTCGAAAACGCCTCGAAGTATCAAGTATGAATGCTCCTCTCTTGTTCAATTATGGCAGGGGATATTGTTTTTGAATTTTAATCCACGGACGGGACGAGTCTTCTAAAATAATTATTAATCAATGCGCGCCAGTTCGGACCCTTTTGGTGCGGCCAGCTAATCAATTGCTGTTAGAAATGATTGCTGATGGAGTCTTTCGGTGGATTTTGATATTGCCCTTCTACGTATCTCACTGATTTTATTTATTCCCGAAGTTCCAGTATACCTATAGTATAATAAATATGAATATACATACAGATGAACATATACGCAGAACCTTTATTTCATGTCATATAGATTTCATGTTTTAAATTGCATGTTCAAAATGACGAGTAATATAATAATTACATTTATATACACAATAATAATAATATTTATTACCTGTAGTTTTCATAATCCTCTTCTTCGATTGTCTTGGACTAAAAGGAAATTTTGTATTATTTACAGGTTTGGAAGTGCTTGTTCCACCTCGAATGTCCTCCTGTGGATGACAGCGGGCCTAATAAAAAATAGAAAAAATCCATATTCGGAAGGAAATGAAACTTGGTCGTGGAACGGAGTCAAGACAGACATGTCCCTTGAGTGAGTTCAAGTTATCTAGTGTTGTGTGAAAGTGCTTACGTGAACAAACGACAATCGAAACGTTTATAAGTCGCCGACTAACGTGTTGGTGGAAAAAGGAGCCAAAGCGGGGCAAATAAATCACCAGTGCGAAGACAAAAAGGAGTCAATATGGGAGCCAGTGACATTTGAGGGCAAAGTAAGGTTCTACCAGCAATATAAAACAGAAGCTACTATATAGTAGATCAATAGGAAGGAGGAAATCAAAGGGAAACAGGAGGAGAAAAATATAGGAAGCAACCTGGAGCTTGCCAAGGAATCACTTTGGTTCATTTGTTCAGTTGGAATTTTAGAATCGGAATGGTCCATGTGTCAGATGCAGGAGGTCGGCACAAGATGCTAGCCTTCTCCACGGAACCAAACATTAATACGTTAGCGAGTGTGAAACAGGACGAGAATAATCCGAGCATCAGCGTTGCAAATAATTCCAGGGACATTAAGAGTAACAATTCCTTCAACTTGAGTGTGATTGCTGAGGAAGGCAGTAGTAGTGCGGCTGGCGTCATGAATAACATTTTGGGCGAGAGTACTAATAATGGCAATGATAATGACAATGGTAACGTCGACTTCACCTCCCAACCGCCACTAGATCAATTTGATGATTCGTCCGAGAGTCAAGGTTTATTAATCAACGGGAGCCCGGTTCTGGAAGAGAAGAAGAATATTAATAATAAAGTGTTCACCGAGGAAATTATCGTCATTGCTAATGGCAAGAAAAGTAATCATAGTAAGCACCTGACCTCCACTGGATTCTCCTCCACTTCATCGAATGTGTCAAAGCCCGAATGGAATAGTTGTAGTCGTAGTGATGAATCTGAAGAGTCCCCGCTTTTGACAGGCGAAATTACGGCCCTGGATACAAATATGTCAGCGATGACAAATCCTAATGTGAACATTTCCATTGACACAGTCTCTCCTACTTCTACCGGTGCCAATATTGCATCCGTTTCGATAAATTCGCATTCTAAACATGGCAAAACCACCAATGGAACTAAACACACTGGTCTCAAAAGGTATTCAAATGACTATTAAATGCTTTTTAAGTAAGGAGTTGTAACGTAAGCCTTGATCAAATGTTTAAATCCTTCGGGAAGATCCTTATACAAATGCGTTATAGCTATATTGTCCAAATCCAAAGATACTATAGAAGATCAAATAAGTATGCCATGACATTTGCATTATCCTCCTACTTTCAGATTCAAAGCTTCTATTTTATCTTTTCCTAAAGTCTATCTAGTATCTCATTCGGGTGTTCTATCTACCTAGACAGAGTAATAAGCTAAACTAAGTAAGTACTAACTAGCTACTAAAAAGTACCTAAACTACAGTTGTACTTCATCCTTCATTTACATGCAATTATTTAACGTGAGCTCAACACTTTACAAATTAGTGTAGATCTTCCAGCAGATCAACTTCCTCTTCTATATAAATGGCACAGAACCTAGGTACACCCTTCACAGATGATTACCTTTCGCAAGGTTTATGAGGATTTGTTATTTAAATTGTTGCAGAAATGCCCCTCGTTCATCACTTTCAATATGATTATCCGACAGATGTTGACGATTTAAATACTTTTATAGTTTCCGCGACATCCGCTTAGATTGGTAATTTCAGGAATACATTTGATTTCACCATGGATTTTAAATTCATTTACATTTAATTGCCTTATTGATTTTAGATGCATTCCGAGACTTTGCTTTGAGCTTAATTTCTAGATTTTAGATACTTGCCGGCTTGGGACAAATTTCTGATACATTTCCTCATGGATTTTAGCAGGGTCGTATTTTATTTTAGATTCCTTATTCACTCTCAATGCGGATTATGCATTCTTTCAAATCGAAATAGATTTGATGGTTAAAAATCTGCAAGGTAAAAGAATCATAGAATTTCAGCAGTTTCCCCGTTTAAACAGCGCAGCGTTGGTATCCATTTTTGCTGTTGAAAGAATGCTTATTATTTAAACTGGTTTCCTGTTTCCTCATAAATTTAAAAATAAACCTTTCATTATTTGTTTTATGCAAGAATCAAAGAATGCAAAACGGGAAAACTTGAAATTACGTTTGGTTAGAATTTATTAATGTTTACTGCAGTTATTTTGATTTTTACAAGCTGTCAGTCATAATAGTTACTTCAAAATTCATCATAATATTGAATATTATGTATGTATTTTTTATTTTTCGTTTTATTTATACTTACATATGTTTGTATGTTCTCAATTTGCATTTCGCAATCAACGGCCAAATCATTCCTACAGCATACACCTGTTATTAATTAGTACCGCTCACGAAGTTAACATGGGCGATGTAAAAATTTACATATTAAAGGCACATGAGCTACATTTTTTGTGTCTATGACTAATTGTAAGTAGCATTAATAATGTAATTTATAATTATACAGCAAAAGTATAGGTATAGTACGAATTAGTTTTTTCTATGCAGACGAATTTTGAGAAAGAATTTTGACTCCCAGGAAAGTAAGGACAGTTCCCCCTGCCGGTAGCCGAGCGCAACTTGATCGCAGCGTCGAATTTTCTTTCCCGAAACGCCAAGTAGATGCACTACATCTTGTCTTTTCTCGGTGGATTTTCCCGTCTATTTATTTCCCGGAACTTCCTGTACATTTATTTTCGGGGAATTTCATGTACATTTATTTTCGGGGAATCCATGTACATTTATTTTCGGGGGATCCATTTACATTTATTTTCCGGGAATTCATGTACATTTATTGTCCTGGAATTTATGGACATAATAGTTGCGTACTTATTATGGACTTAAATATTTTGCTATTACTTCTGCTATTTCATCCATTTCCCGAAACTAGGGAATTACAGTTTGGAATTTATTTCATAACTTCAGTAATGACTTGGAAAATGTTGCGTCGAGTGTCATGAACAGGCAAACTGATGTAAAAAGTTTATGTTAACAAGTATTCTTTATATAATTGAATATAGGGCTTGACGTCTATTGGTGCTATTTAGTTGGGGTAAAGGAATGGCGAAGTAAATTAAAGTGAAATATGGCGGCTGTCAAAAATTGTGCCAGGGAAAAGAGAGCATTGAGATAATCCCAAAAAAGCTTGACATTGTGAGACGCTCTAGTTCATCTGTTGCTGCTGCTGCCACTGCCACAATGTGCAATGTTTATTTTCATTGCTCTAAACCTTATAAATTGCATCCTCCCGCTGCATCTGTCCGCTACCCGAATATGTCATTTGTAGCAAGTTCGGGGGGTGAATTTCCCATGCAGATTGTTTCACATGCAAAAGGCTTTTCACCAAATAAAAAAATAAAAGCTTTGTATGTACAGTGGCATCGCAAGGAGAAAAACAATACTAATCCCGCGGTTTATTAATATAATTCAATCAATTTAAAAAATATTTCTCAACCAATAACAAAACACTGCAGATGCAATTTCCCGGAGGTTGAAATGTCCCTAATTATTCATGTTGGCAGTAATAAATTGCGGATCCAAAAATGTATTTATTTCAAGTATTTCAAAATATTTTTTTTAAATTACAAAAGCAAAGCGATAATAGACATTGGGACATATAAACTATTTAATGTAGTACAAAAAACTACGATGGTGGGACATGGTTCTGGAGTTGACGGAGATGATGTTGATTCAGTTAAATATGTTGCTGTACTATATGTCACAGGTGCAGTTGAGCTTTTTCCTACCTCACTTAAACATTCTTCACAGTAAGTGTGAGGTTACCTTTGTCCTTGAATATAACAGAATGTGAGCTTCGGAAACGTACGTACGTATGCTAATCATTGTTTTGAGAAATGCGAATCTCAAGTCTATGCTAATTTTCATATAGGTAGCGAAGTATAAAATTCATTTAAAACCCTTCCTCTCAGCTATTTAACAAGCAGTTGTTGAAAATAAGTGCGGCATTGCATTGCAAGTTCATCTTCAGTTTTAGAGTTGCATCATCAGCATTTCAAGAACAATCTTCCAGTTCCATTCGGATCATTTTCAACTAATTGTAAGAGCGTTGAAGCGTAGGATCTTTCCCTTTAGAGATTTTTACAATTTGAAATTCATTTTCGTTTAAAACCATTAAGTTCCGAATTTCATTTTAAGAATCTTTAGTTTGGAATCCTCAAAAGTAAAATTGTACAAATAACTTTCAATTTACAAGGTTTCAAGCTTTAAAATCTTTAAAAACTTATCAAAACACCTTCAGAAAATCTTCAAAATCATCAAAACATCTTTACAAAACATCGAGTTTAAAAATTGTGTTGCCTAAAAAATCTGAAATCTTACAGGGTTTCGTTCGGAAGCTCCAAAGGGTCAATGGTGGAGACACTGATCTTCGAAAGTCCGGTATCGGAGGAACCTGGGACGAGCAAGACTGGGAATGGAGTTAATTCATCAAACGAAGCGAGTAAATCGGCCGGCTCTGGTAACGATACTAATGATTCCCTTGACTCCAATGCTTCCGGGTAAGTTTCAATATCACGATCTTTTTTTCTGGAGCATTCTTCTCTTTTAGAAGATAAGACCTAGGAGAGCTTGTGCTCTTAAAATTGCATCAAAGTTCCATCATTTAAAAAAACTTTAGACAGGAGCAAGAAGGTGATTTCCAAAATTACATCATTATCTTTAGTTGGTCGGAAGCTAAAAAAAAGTTTTACCAAAACCATTAAAGTATGGATATGTACATAAACACACGAGAGCAATTTGTGCCCCGATGCTTTAACACACTGCGAGAGAGCTATAGTAAAGTAAAATAGATAGTAAAAAAAAGTATCCCCAAAAGAAAAAAAAGATCTTTCCTGAATCTGTTGCTTTTGGCACTCTCATCATCACCCCAGTAACATGCAATCATATCTGTCCGTTAGCAGTTTCCATGACATATAACGATAATATAATCTTCAGGATTTTTACATTTCTTGTTTTTCTTTTACTGGAGGTAAATACGCCAGTAATGGAGAAGTATGTGGAGGATAATGAGGGGAAAACAAAAACAAAAGTTACTTTTAGGGCATGTGGGATGAAGATGCGAGAGGATGGAAACTTCCACAAAGTTGGAAATTAAATTATACAGACGGAGATATTGTCGGACAAAAAGGTTTGGGGAAAAGGTTGAAAAATTATGAGATTTGGGACTGGTCTAAAGATGATGATTGCGTTCCTGAGCAACTTCATTATTATTTTCAGAGCATCTTTCTTCTCGTACAAAATTATCCGTACAATTTTCTGTACTAAAACGATTTTAAATTTTTCCCAAAAAAAATCAATTTAAAAAATTGAGAATATAAAAACCTAAAAAATATGTGTCATGGAGTTTATGAGTCTCTTGGTAAAAAATTGGGAGCTTATCCTTAATTTATGTTGGCAATATTTAACCAATACACTAACCAATATGTAGTTGTTGAAATATTGAAAAGCTTTGCTGAAAGCTTTTTGCAATATAAAAATACGTGGGTTGCAAATGGATCGGCGTCCTTCCAGCAGATTTTGGTTAGGTCGATCGATAGATTAAATGGCAGTGAAGTGGACTATTAAAGATACTAAAGAGGAAAAGTATATACCTTAAATCCGCTTTTCATGGAAATCACCGCTGATTATTTTGATGGATGCAAATCATATTTGTCATGAATGGACAGCGTCCATGCTTCCTTTAAAGTTCAAGGCTCTTTTTCATAATATGCGGTTATGCGGTTTTCAACATGTATTCAACTGTTATTATGCATGCTGTCGGTAGTCGAAAGGTACTTTTGGGGCTTTTCTGGTTTTGTACACCACTCTCCATAACATGAACACGTGAGAATAAATTCCTAATTTTTTACGTTGGCTAGACTTTGCTTTGTGTAGTAAGATCAAGATAAACATGAGAATATTTAAGATGCAAAATAGGAAATGCAATTTCGAGGTTTAAAATGCTGTGATAACTGCGGCAAATGCAGAATCTATGTACAAATAATGGATACAAACTACAGATAATTCTTACTCATCTTATTAAAAATTAATTAAAATAAACGTTACTTTGAATTAATCAATTCTAATAGTAATAATTAAAATTCACAGAATACTTGTTATCAACTAAAAATAGTAAATGATGAAATTCATGATGACAGCATCGTTCCGAACTTACTTTTGAAATCCCTTGCAGCTCATTTAATTTAGAACAACATTACACCAAGGCCGCCATGCATGCATGTTCATGCCTACAAGTAGTATTTGTCAATTTCCGAACGACGATTATTTGAGCTCGTTACGTAAAGTTGTCGATTGCGCCAGTAATCAAATAATATAGGACAGTAAGTTAATTAAGTGGACGGGAAGGAGGAAACACTTGTTAATCAGGCCTGATAAAATGTTAAAAGCGGCCTTCGCTTTTAACATAACCTCATTATTAACCTGCCTGTAATTACTTTTTCCAGTGTGACCGTATACAATATTATACTTGTTTGCATAGGCGCTGGCGAAACTTGAATTATTATTGAAAGCCTGGCCTGGAGCTGTTTAGGTTAGTGAGAATTGCGAAATTGACTTGAGCGAGTGAATTAATTGGTTTAATTTCCTATGATGATGATGATGATCCATCCATATGATGATCCTTCAATTTACTTTCATGAAACGAAATTCCCGGAATTAATTCAAAAAGTCAAATAAGTTCTCTAATTTATTAGTGTTTATAGTCGTTACAGCAGTTCAAGTTTCCATCAATTTCCATCTAAATTTTTTAATAACTTATTATAGACAATTAGGCGACTATAATCTCGGAATGAAATTTTATTACCTGGTAAAAACAAGGGTAAAAACAAAAACATCATTTCTTTGTGTAGAAAAAAACTGTAGAAGAGTTAGTTACACTGCAAAATTGCCATTAAATATAGTAGATGGTGACTGCTGTATGTTTAAAATACATGGGAACTGCAATGTGGTGGGGAAAAACTTTGCTCTCATCCTTCTTTTGTACTTATATTACTCTGTGCACTATGATTAGATTTACACAGCCTCAGAAAGAACTTCGTCTGTACAAAATAATTGCAATGGACTCGACAAAAACACAAAAAGCTTTCCCCCAACTTTCGTGAGTCCTTCTACTATCATTCCTCTTTCTTCCTTGTTGGATGTAATTAATCGCTCCTTCAAATACTCTCTTCCCCACCATAGCACACCAGTCCCCAGAATACCATGGTATTTGGTCAAATTCGGGGTGGAAACTGAAAGCGAAAGTATATAACGTGGAATAACTCCGTAATCATATATATATCTGTATATAGAATGTGGTCCAGAATGGTTTTTTCTTGTCGGCGGAGGGAATTCTGAGGAAACTACGAGCTGCTATATTGCTTTTTACCATTTTAATTCTTCCCAGCTTCCCTCTTCTTGATTCATTATAGCTTGGGACCACCGTGGCGGATGAAATTACGATGTTGTTAGGGTTTCTCCTATTACAGTTTTTAATTCATTCTGTGGTGCTTTTAAAAATGCGGTTAACATTGACAAAATTTTACCCCTAAAATTGACAAAATTTTTACCACTAAAATTGACAAAATATTTACGAATAAAATTGACAAAATATTTACGAATCAATTAAAAAGGGAGGAAACTGTTCTCACAAACACTAAAAACTGGTGAATTAAATTCTGGGATCTCCGATCTCC